>JAGFPH010011501.1:424-34265 GCA_018207615.1 Philaenus spumarius
ATATTGGGAGTATTTTCAATACACGATACATTGCGTGCTTCGAACGCCAACTCCAATATTGGGAGTATTTTTAATACACGATACATTGCGTGCTTCGCACGCCAACTCCAATATTGGGAGTATTTTCAATACACCGAGCATTGCATGCTTCGCACGCCAATTTTCAGGCTATATGCTATGGACGCACATGTACTTCAGCTTTAAAATATTAGCAATTATTACGTAGAAAGGTTGAAAAATACAAAATAAAGTAATTTGTACTCATTTAGGCTATAAATATAAAAAAATAAAAGGCCAGCTCCTAGCATAGGATATGAAATTTGCTTAGCAGTGAACGTGTTAATTCATCTGCAACTTGATTTGAAAATCAAAATGTAAAGAGACGGTTTATTTCTTTTCAAAAATTAAATACATCTTTTTTACAAGGTATGCTTCTTTGCTTTTAGAGAACGGCACATTATTGAAGTGGGCAGTTATTATTTGACAAACTGGTAAATAAATGCCAATCACAAACGTGTAATTTGGAAGCTGTTTTATCTAAAACATAGCCTACTTACCAAACAATTGTAAAACATAATGATAGTAGTTAAAATTCTTTCATTGTTCTACAACTGACATTTCCCACCATCTTAAAATAAACTTCAAGGTGTAATATGATTAATTGGAAAATAATATATAATACTCTTTGTTGCCACGAGAAGAAATGTCAAAGTGGTTTATAACTTGTAATGCCTCGTATTGGTGGGTTAATACAAAGTAAACGAATTGATGAGACCATATGGCTACTTACCTAGAAGTTGTCGTGAGGAGTACCACCTTGGCAGTATTAGAGTTAAAATTCCTTCACGTCTCGTCAGCTGTTATTACGACCATCGTAAATATACGATCAAGATTTAGTGTGGTTATTTTAAGTCCTAAGGGTTAATGTATAACCCAGAAACAAAAATTTAAGATGTGAAAAACAAAGCAAGCCTCTAAAAACAGTGTTGGCACACAAAATATTGATATTGAAATTAAGCAATTTAACCGGTAGAATAAGTGAGTTTAAAGTGTTTTATCATCTCCATGTGTTCTTTATTGTTGTCAAAGTAATTCTTGTGAAGTAATTGACAGGTCTAAATTATTTTAAAAGTTAATCTTTTAAAAGATTTTCTTGATTTCAACTTGACAAGTTTTTTCCTAAATATATTTATAAAAAAGTACAAATTCATCAAAGCAACGATGGAAGTAGTTTAAATTAAAATAAATTTGACCCAAGATTTATGAAGAAGAAAAAATGGAAAGAAAGATTGAAACATGTCCGTATTTTCAATCTCGCTATTTGGATATTAACTTGTCCTGGCTTTAAACGTTCCATTGAATTAAAATTATGATTACGTTAAACGTTTAGTCAAAACAACGGTAAATTTAATATTTTAACTTTTTCCGCTTACACTCTTCCTCAGCAACGGATATTTAATTAAATTACAAGTGAAAAAACATAGACCAAGACCGGGAGTTGAACCTTTACGTTTCCGTCGTAATGCTCTGCCGTGCAATGCCGTCGTATCAGGTCATTGGTGTTGTTCGTCTTTATTTATGTATGCTGCTTCACTCACCGTTCAGGTTTAGAAGTTCACTGATCAAAAAAATATAATGAGATTCTCAACATCAATCGATGTTTTCTATTTAGACTTACACACATGATCAGCCATGTTCTACAAACAATATTTTATACCTTAGACGAAAATAATAAACCAGGTGATCCAGTGTGTCTACTTGATGGTGAGCCTCTTCGATGGTCTACCACAGATTCAAACATTCTTGAACATTCACGAATCTTCTGGAAGATTTTGAAACATTGTGGATCCTTCAAAAACATTCTAAAACATACAGGGACTATTCTGGGACTAATCTAGAATATTTTGTCTGGAAAATTCAGAAACATTCCAATAACTTCAGCACTCGATTCACAAGTGCTTCACCGACTTACCATTAACACGTTCACTGCTACGCAAATTTCGTATTTCCTATGCTAGGAGCCGACCTTTTATTTTTTATATTTATAGCCTAAATGAGTAAAAATTACTTTATTTTTTATTTTTGAACTTTTCTACCTAATAATCACTAATATTTTAAAGCGGACGCATATGTTCGTCTATAGCACACATGTCCAAAATTTTCGTACGAAGCACGCAATGCTCTGTGTATTGAAAATACTCCCAAGTGGGGGTTGGCGTTCGAAAAACGCAATGCATTGTGTATTGAAAATACTCCCAATATAGGGGTTGGCGTGCAATGCACTGTGCGTCGGCCGCTTCTCATAGTGTTCAGTATCAAGCTCACTTGTGCGTCCTTAGCAGTGAATCGTTTCGAACGCCAACCCCCATATTGGGAGTATTTTTAATACACAATGCATTGCGTGCTTCGCACGCCAACCCACGTATTTGGAGTGTTTTCAATACAAAGAGCATTGAGTAATTCGCACACCAATTTTAAGCCTATGTGCTATGGAAGACTATTACTATTATTTTTATGTACAAAAAAGACTATTACGTAGAAAGGTTCATAAATAAAAAAATAAAGTGATTTCTACTCATTTATTCTATAAATATAAAAAATAAACTGTCAGCTCCTAGCATAGGAAATACGAAATTTGCTTAAAAGTGAACGTGTTAAGGCAGAAGTTAAAATACAAATAAATTACTAAAAATATTGCAAATTTTCCAACAAACACAAATGTATGCATGTTTATTTCTATAAGATAAAGAGTTATTGCGAAGTTTTGTGTGTCCAAGCAATATATTTTGATTGCATCACCTTAAAGAAATAATCCTCTGATTAAAGGTCGAATTATTCTGATCCCAGTAGTTTAACTCACACAGTTCGATATTTTTGATCCTGGATAGAATAAAGAACCACCGCTCATAACTAACATAAGTTATTTAAGACAGTCTGCTTCTGCAGGGTTAATTTACATTTCTTGACTTTCAGATTCCTCACCGGTGGACCTGAATAGGCCATTCATTATGTCGTATATATAAGTTCATGGACGACACACGCTGACAACTGCGATATTTCAGTCTGCCAATGTCATTAGCAATGCACTCGACCCGTGTAAAGACAAGAAAAAAAGAAATTTATTTTGAGTTTGTCGGGGTTTTTCTTTGAACTTGAACCCTAATTGCTGTGAGTATCACGTCAAAATTAAACTTCCTGTATTATCTGAAAGACGGATTTAAAAAATAAATCTTCATTTATAACTTTAACATGTTCCAATTCAAACTACTTCAATAAACATTGTTCATGATTTCTGCTTTTATTTTATTTTTAAAAGTGTACTGCATTTAAGGACACAGTATTGGTACAGTGGGAGTACTCTCAAACAATTATAAACGACTAGGGGAAACCCCTTTGGAACCTTCTATAATAATGTTGTGTTTTCTTTATAATAAAGGTGTAGGATTAATAACAACCCCAAAGCTAAGATGGTAAATAATGTTAAATGATCAAATCAAATTATTTCGTATATTTTATAACAGCAGTTATAATAAAGGTTAAAAGAACCAGCAAGGCTCAGGTCTACACTTTAATAAAACCCTAAACAAAAGTTAGAAATGCAAATAGTTTCTTCGAAGTGTTAATGGCAACATTAGATCAAACAGCTGTTTTATCTGTTATTTTATTCAATCGGTTGCTATTGTAATTCATTAGGCCTAATCTAAGAACTTTTTCCTACTAAATTTACAAATATTGAAATAAAAATGTTTTTGTCTAAATGAATTATAGCAAATTTTACTCAGGGGTCGTGAAGTTTTTTAATAGTAAACTATTTTTTCAATCGGTTCAGTAGTTCCAGAGATTACCCCCTACATAAAAAAAACAACAAACAAACAAAAACAAAAAGCAATCAAACAAATTATATTTTTTTATAATATGAGTACAGATAAGATGGAAATCTGTAATTTTCTTTGTTTCTGGTGTTATAACAGTGTTTAAATAATGTTGACCCAATGTTGTTCTATTTGTGCTCCTAGCTGGAGGACTCATCATCGATCGAATAAATAAAGTTAATTTTCCAGGCTTTCCCACGAAAACGAGGTTGAGGCATAAGGCCCCTCAGAAAACCGTGTTTAATATTTTAATCAGATTTGTTTAGAGTTAAATTGTTACAATTAAAGCACAGCAGCTTGACAATCAAAGTTCAACTTTACTAAAAATTAAAAAAATTAATCAACTTATGTTCTGGCTACTATTTATTATTGTGACGAAACCATAACATTGAGTGTTAATGTGATAAGCAAACTGGGGTCTACTGGTAGTAATAAGGTAAGAAGAATATGTTGTTTGACGTTTTTATTTTATACACGTTAGACTAATCAAACGGGAGGGGGGGGAGTAACGTCATTGGTAGGTACATCGGTAGCCAGTAACTATGCTCAAACCTCCGCAAAATATATTGGAGGTTCTAACTGTACCACACAGATTAGCACCTTTAGAGTCTAGGCAAAATTGTATAAAACCTGTCAGCGTATTTCTTTGATTTTTTTGCAGTTCTCTTATTGCAATTTTTATGTTTTCTTATTTTTTGATTATCTTTAACAGTTTATCTATAGTAAGAAGAAAACGGCACACTGTGGATTTGTATGCAAAATATAGATTCTTAAAAGTTTTAGTTTTAAAAACACTACTAATCCCCATTTTGGAAATCAAGATTTGGTGATTGTTGTACGAAAGGTAATGGATGGTCTAAACCAGTCATGTGTTTATACATTATCTCATACATTTAGCAATTAATAGACAACGTGTATACAAAATATTTTTCGTTATATCTTTATTATAATACGTGAAGCCGTTTTTTTGTAAACACAACTCCTCCCTTATTTCTGGGCCAATTTTAATTTTTGAGGTTTCAAAAAATTCGTCTCATTTCGTAGTTTTGCAATAAGGTTTTAGATGTAAAAAATTCTTATCCTTAATGGCGTGAGCTAATCTCAAAGGTCGGGTTTTCCCCATAAGATTAACATGGAAAATATTTAAAAACCATTTCTATACAAAACAGCTGTTTATAATAAGAAACAAACTAATCCAGCTGATTTCGTGGATGTAAATAACGATGATTAGAGTATTCAGAAGGTTATAAAAACATTTTAATACAAAACAGCTGTTTATAATAAGAAACTAACTAATACAGCTGCTTTGTGGAAGTAAATATTGATTTTTATAAGGGAGGAAATGAATTATTTATTCAAATTATAAAATTTACGAACTAATTTGTTTTGAACATTTAACATTATTTACCATCTTAGTTTTGAGGTTATTATTTATAACTTTTTTGTTAGGTTTTTGATTAAGTGTAGACCTGAGCCTTACTGGTTCTTTTAATCTTTATTATTACTGCTGTTATAAAATATAAGAAATAATTTGATTTGAACATTATTTACCATCTTAGTTTTGAGGTTATTATTAATCCTACACTTTTATTATAAATAAAACAACATATGTTTTTAGAAGGTCGCACCGGGGGTTGGCGTGCGGACCACGCAGGGGTCTCCCTAGTTTATATAAATACAGGTGAAGCAAAAGTTCCGCAACACCTTCGTACTTTTAAAGCAGGTACACGTATTACTACAAACTTTCAGGAAGTTATTTTATTGGGCAAACTCTGTATCTTTTAGGTGTACGAATGCATTTGCCCTTATTCGGTTAAGGGGGCATGCAAAAAATAGCATGAAACCTTTTACAAAAGCAATGATATCCAATTGGTTTCTCTCCTTTACCAAAAAGAAATAACAGAAATAAGAATATGAAACCACAGAAGGGTTTTCCCTTGAACAAGGGGGGATGCGGAATACTACCCCCCGGAAAACTACCCCCCTAGGTGAAACGTGACGTCACGAAATCTGCCAACTTACCAATATGGGAGCCGTGTCCGCGACTGGAATACTACCGCCCCTAGCAAAAGCGGGTCGCCGGAATACTACCCCCCGGAAAACTACCCCCCCAAGCAGGTTCCTACAATTATACTGTTATCGAAAACATACTGTGACTAAACAGATTAGGTTAGTCCTCTAGTTTTTTTTTATTCTAATTATATAAAGTGATAATACAAACGCATCGAAACTTGAGTGTGAGTAACTGGAAAACTGCCCCCCGATCTCTGACGTCAAAATGACGTAGGAACCTGCTTGGGGGGTAGTTTTCCGGGGGGTAGTATTCCGGCGACCCGAACAAGGTATCAATTCCTATAAAAGCGAGTGTACGAGCGTGCGTACGTACGTGAGTAGCATATAAAATAACAGCTGATTTCACCCTTCGTCTGTTAACCCAGTGTAGATTATAGTTTGGGGTTATGTTTACAACTTCAATCGTTATAATTTCTTGTGAAGTTGATCTTTTTTTAAGTATGAGTTATATAACTATAGAATACTATAATATACTTTGTAATATTTGCTTTGAGGTTATAAACTATATATAAATACTACATTTTATCATCAATATATTTGTTTATACAAATTTAAAGAAGAAATAGGCCTACCTATTCGTGGAACAGCTGATTGCACCCATCATCTGTAATACTTAAACCCAGTGTAGATAATAGTTTCTGGTTATGTTTAGGTAGGCCTAGATAAGTAAGACATAATGTTGTTTGTAAATAGTTTGTTTTTTAAATTGTGTATTTCTGATGTGTATCAGCCTGTGATTTTTCACGGAGGTTTACTAGTGTTTTACATAAACTGCACCTACGTTTCGGGCCTTTGTTTAGTGAAACACTTAATAATTAATTAATGCAAGGTTTTACAAACATATGCTCTCGACTACAATTCAGTTAAAAAAATTATACTAATTTATCATAACACAATTTTATTCTCCCTATCAACAAAATACGTTCATGCAAATATATGATTGGGTTTTGTTAGATATAACAAATTATTTCAACAAACCATAAAATAACAAACATACTTGCAATAATACGTATATTTGTCAAACACTTTTCTAAAACAAACTGTCCATCCTCAGTATCACTTTAGATATAACTAACAAATTATAACTGGTACACAACGATCGAGCTTGGCTAGTGGGAACAAGTAAATTCAAAATATAATAAAATGACACAATTTATTTCTCACAAACATTTTATTTATTAAACGCGTTTCAACGTCAAAGCCGTCATCATCAATGCCACTTGAGATACAATTAGTAAAATATAACTGAAATTGTATAATTTTTTGAGCCTGTTGAATCTCGTACTCGTAAATAATTGTAAGTATAAAATGTAAAAATGGCGGCTACAAAAACTATAATCAACTGGAAAATGAAATATGATTATAATCAACACAGTTTTACATTTGACCATTATGTATTGAAAAGAACTTCACAGTATATTTTAGATACGGTCAAGCAATGCATAATGTATGCATGCATGTAAACATGGACCTCTGAAATGTGGGCCAAATGTAATGCGTTTAAAAGCTAATATTATAACAATTCGAAATACAAATTGAAGGACAACGGAATGCATAATCAACTACTATAAAAGCGAGTGCAGTCCGTAAATACATACATTCGTACGTACGTAACATATAATACAATAGCTGATTTCACCCATCATTTATAACACAAGCTTAGATTCTACTTTTGGGTTATGTTTACAACTTCAATCAATAATATAATAATAGCCTATGTGAAGTTGATTTAAAAAAATAAGAGTTACAGAAATAATTTGTAAGCTATAATACCTTATAAGATTTGCTTTGTTGATTTGTGGTTATACATTGTATATAAATACATCTTTTATCGTCAATATATTCATTTATACAAACTTAAAGAAGGAAATACTCATTCATTTAACTTCGGAAACATTCGTACATCTTCGTATGACCTTTATAAACATGTAAACATTCAATTGCTTAAAATTAATTGCTATTAGTAATTTCTGCATTATAATGTTAAAACTTCTAAATCATTTGATGTATCAATATGAATAAAAAAACAATTAAAAGATAAAATATTTATCTTAATTTATATATATAATAATGTACAGTATATAAAAACGATATGTTTACAAATAGACGTAGTTTTTTTATAGTCCTTAAAATTCTACACATTTACCAGTTAAAAATTCCCTCAGCATACTTAGGTAGGCCTAATTAAAGTTGATGTTTTTAAATAGTAGTAGTATAAATGATGTATTTCCGGTATGTATCTCATTAATCGCCTGTACGGGGCTTACTAGTAGGCTATACTACAAATGAAATTGTACACAAATAAATGATTGTTACAGATTATTTTTGAAAATAATTAAATGTCTTTCAATATTTAAATAGGACAAGGTAAACTAATTTAATTGATTAAAAGTTAGCTAAAAAGTGTTTGTTTTGCTTTGTGGATTTATTTTTGTACAACTTTAAAGATATTCTTGTTTGATGCGGTAAAACGTGTTTTTGGCAATAAACATTTATGTTTATCAATAAAAATTTCGGTTTATACTATAAATAAATATAGATAGTAGAACATAACTATCACTTACCTAAATTCCCTAATTTAAACTATTTTCTGCATCTATGATTTGCGTAAAATCTAGTACAACAAAATATTGACAAGTCAATGCATATTTTAAAAATTAAATGCATTGTTAAAAAAATAAAATATTAATATTCCTTTTTTCAGTTTCATTACATTATAAATAACTAGGGGAAATCACTGCGTGCTCCGCACGCCAACCCAGTTGGAACCTTCTATACGCATAATTATGTTAAGTTTTCTTTATAATAAAGATGTAGGATTAAGTATAACCCCAAAGCTAAGATGGTAAATAATATTAAATGTTCAAATCAAATTATGTCGTATATTTCATAACATTAGTTATAATAATCGTTAAAAGAACCAGCAAGGCTCAGGTCTACACTTTAAAACCCTAACGTAAAAGCTTGAAATACAAAAATAATTGATTCAAAGTTATAAATCAGCTGTTAATGGAAATATTGGAAAAAAATAGCTATTTTATTCAATTGGTTGCTATGGTAATAAATTGTAAATACATGTGTTTTTTTAGCAGTCTAGGCCTAACGTAAGAATTTTTCCGACTAAATTTACAAATATTGAAATAAAAAAAGGTTTTTATCGAAGTGAATTATAGCCTATGTTACTCAGGGATAGTGTAGCTTTTTATTAATAAAACTATTTTTCAATGGGTACAGTAGTTCCAGAAATTACCCCCCTACATACAAACAAACAAAAACAAACTTTACCTCTTTACAATATTAGTATAGATTGAATTTACATTATACCATAAAGAATTTGAAGTAATGATTGCTTGTATTTACCTCTTCTTAGTTCATTTATTATTTTTCTAATCATGCTAATGTGATGCATATTATTTATTGGAATTAAAGGAATGTAAAGCATTTTAAAGGGTTATTTAGAAATATTTTAATGTAAATACTCTGCAAAATTATTCCTTAGTTCTTGTAATTTACAAATTAAACCGAAGGATGATATTATGGAGTTTAAGCTGTGCATTTTGTGATTTTATTTGCATATTGTATACAATTTGAAATTAATTTGATGTATTTTTAAAACTGTAAGCTAACTGAACATATATGATGTTAACAAAAACTTCTTAAGAAGGTTTCTAAATTTTTTACTTGTAAGGTGATTAAAAACTGTATTTGTTGTTTTTAAAGAATCAAATTTAGTGATATGTGCAAACAACTCATTAAATGTTAATGACCATAATGTCTGTGATTAAAGAATTAGTCTTAATAGTTAAAATGTACCACAGAAACATAAATTTGTAAGTATTTTGTGTGTGATTGTAGAGCCTAATTTAAAATGGGAGAAGCATATAAATCTTACTTTTAAAACAATTCAAAGTATTTATTTATGTTAAGAAAATTACACTTTAAAATTGACGAAAATGTTCTGAAA
Organism: Philaenus spumarius; assembly: GCA_018207615.1. Classification (NCBI taxonomy): domain Eukaryota; kingdom Metazoa; phylum Arthropoda; class Insecta; order Hemiptera; family Aphrophoridae; genus Philaenus; species Philaenus spumarius. Next base: position 10,334 of record JAGFPH010011501.1, read on the forward strand.
ATGGTATATTTTTCGCAAATTCACTGTCATTTGACTGATGGAACCATTGTCTGATGAAATGATATAAATAAACATTTTATATTGCAGAAAAGGGCGGTGAGTAAGCCGTTATTTAAGAGGCCGAGTATTTAGACATTGCCATTAATTTATATTCGGGATCGTCTCTTATATGTTAAGGTGTATAATATAGACTCTTATGATCTGAATGCCTCTGCTCATGAGTATTGGTCCAGACACGTTTTAAATATTAAGAGTAATCACTGTCACTGACAGACAACGTTTTGAAAATAATGCTGTCAAATATTACAACTTGACTTCCCGATAAAGAAAAGCAACTAAACATAAAATATTTTTAAGGCACATCATTCAGTTCAAGAAGGCTTTAAGTTGCTGGTTTTTGGTAGTTTCGGGCGCTCGGGTGGTGTTTGAGGCATGTCCTTGAATGTGTGTATGTTTGAGAGTGTAAGTGTGTATATGTATATGTTTATGTATTATAGAGTGTAGCATAATTAACTTTTAGTTTTATTTTACTTAGTAGACAAATGTGTATATTTTTAGTTTTTATTCATTATGTTTTAGAAGTAATTATTATTTGTAGTTTTGTTTCTTCATTAATTTTTATTTGTAATATGAATTTGTATTATGTATTTGTGTATTTTTTGTTTCGATGTTAAGTGGAAGAGAGGACCCAATGGTCCTAACTTCACCTCAATAAATAAATATTATATTACTATTATTATTATTATAAAAAGGAGAGGCACTATGACAGTAATGCGTTTTTATGATTTTTCCGATTTGATTGTCAAAATATAGGCCTGGGCAAAAAGAAAATAATTTGATAACAGTGAAAGGGAGTGATTGTACCTACATTATTGTATTCCTTGTTAGTTACGGGTATTTTTGTATGTTTTAAATTGTTAGATTTAGACACGTTTGTGTATTTCTTTGTCTTGTTTATCTGTAGTATTTTTATTATTGTTTTAGAGTTTTATTATTGTACAATTAATTGTTAAGTATCATATCTGCTGTTGTTGGGTTTATGTCAGTATTGTATGCACTTTGTATTATTATTTATTTACATTTAACGACACCCTTTGTAACAGTTTTGTATTTTTAATTATTTTTTCTTTTGTTTATTTGTTATATCTAATTCAATTGGTTGTATTCAGTGTGCTAAGGACCAAGCTATAATGACGTTGCTTTGCATCTTGTGGTATTTCTACAATAAATAAATAAATAAAATTAAATAAATACAACTAGAAAGTACTGTATATTGTTGTACTAATACATGAAATTATAGATTATTAATGTTAAAAAATAATATTCCAAAAACAACGGCCATTTATGAATTTTATACAAATTATTTTATGGATTTAAAATATTCAATTAATAAAAATAACAATAAATGAGTGTGCTCAGTTTTCTTTATAAACATGCAAAAATAAAGTCTGTTTTTAACAGAGAGTAAATAATAAATTTCTATCGTGTAATTACCGCACAAAACATTGCCTAGAAAAATAACTAATTTCTGCTTGAAGAAATGTTTAAAATGATAAATAGAACCAGATCCCGCTTTTATATACACGCTAGCGAGTTGGGTGGTGGAATCATTTTGGAGAGGGAGGTGAAATGCTGTAAGTAGGGAGAATATGATATTAAAATGAAGGACATCAGCTGGGAGAGGGTGGGGAGTCGGTCACCTGCTTTAAAACCAGCGAAGACTCGTGATATCGCGCACTCTTCGCGCGGCTGTACAGCTCATAGCATACACAACACAGACATGGTCAGTGCTTACCACTCACTGACTTATCACGAAATCTCAAAAACCACCAAACGGATTGCAATGAAATTTGGTATGTAGCTTCCTCTAGGGCCCTAGGTGATAGCTAAGAAAGGTTTTCAAAAAGTTCGAAATTTTAGGGTGGTTTGGGGTTGTCAAAGTTACTAAAATAAAATTCGAATGGATTGGAATGACATTTGGTACGTAGCTTCCTCTAGGGCCCTAGGTGCTCACTAAGAATTTTTTTTTTTTTTAAATTAATTTTCGGGGAGGTTTGGGGGGTAATAGTTACTTTAAATCCCCATAAGAAATACGTAGTGTAATATATTTATTGATATATATTTTTTGTTAATATACATTTAAGTTTAATTTGTCTACCCGTGCAAGCTGCATCGGGCAGCTAGTGAATCTATATAATTTAAAGCAAAATTAATTGCAATTATACAAAATTTGAGAAAAGGAATTAATATATTGCAACGAAAAACAAATAATAATGTTTTACAAGCTTAAAATAATGTTGACTAGCACCATCTCGCCTTATGAGCTAATTCTTATATTCATCTAACTCGGTCCAGAGAAACTTCATCTTCAACTAAATTTGTATTTTTCCTAATATTGAACCTATTTATGTACTAAAAAAAACACTTGTTGACGGATGACTGTAAAGGGCTCAACTGAAGCTACAAGACAAGTGCTGTTTTAATACGTGTACTAATAACAAACTCATCACGTAGATTCCCATCGACTTGTCAGTAGTAAGTTCATCTTGGAATTATCTGAGAAATTTAAGATTGGAAAACTTACAAGTTACAAGTCAAAGTATACTTTATAAAATAACTCCCAACTTATTTTAAATAAGTAATTATTCTGATACTTTAATTAACTTCACATGCAGTCTCGAAGTGAAAGCTAAATTTGTTCCTCAAATATCTCCTAAAAGTTTTGTGAGGTAGAACTGGGCCACATTAAGTTCAGTTAGAATAATGAACTTGTAAAACAATTCTGAACTACCTTATTACTTGGGTATAGCATGACAAGTTGGTAAAAAGTTTACTTCATATTCTTGTTAAAGACAAGTTGATTGTAGTGAATAACTGTAAACTTAGAAAAACGTATATGTATTTACAAGTGTAACATTGTACTTCGTTTAAACAATAATTAATTATATATTTTCCTCCCAAAATTGTAAAAATTTATTTCTAGGTTGCAAACTTGCAACTGCGTAACTTGTGAAATGGTCCCCTAGTTCTATGAACTACATGTATTAATGGTATTTAAAATAAATAAACGATATTGTATTACACTTTACTTATGATGTTTTTCAAAAGATGGTGTTTCATAATTTAAAGGAAGGAAGATAGAAATCCCAACGTAAATAAAAGTGATCCAAAGTGTTTAAAAAATACAAAAAAATAATGAAACTTTAAATATTAAGATTTTTAAATTATATTTTATAAATTTATAGTGTTAATATAAACTTGATACATTGTAAATTTCAATAAAGTTGCATACCTGAACGAACTTAACAATCCAGTGGATCCAAACTTTCTAGGTAGAGACGTATTGCACAATTTGTATTATTATTTATTTAATGGCAACACATAATAAAATATTAAAATTTGCAGTAATACATAATGGGGGGGGGGGGGGGGGGGTCAACGGGGGAGGGTAAGTTAGTTTCATTTACAACTCTACTAGTTCTACTTGTGACTACAGTCTTACAGTTAAAATCGTTTAATCTTCAAGGTTATATACATCCTTAGTTGTACAATAAATAAATAAGGAAAAGTAGCCCTACGTACATAGAGAGGAAATATATGTAGCTCCACTACAACGTAATACAAAGTACTGTATTTTAATGTAAATATTGGGTATGCTTAAGAAAACACGTTGGATGTGAAAACCACTATGACCAGACTATATTTGCAAATCAATATTAATATCAAAGGACTATAATTATCAATAAATTTATTGAGTTACATATATTTTATATATAGTATACTAGCCTGACCAATCCGGCTTTGCACGGATAGACAAATCAAAGTTAAATGTATATTAACAAAACATTTATTATATCAATAAATATATTACACTATGTATTTCTTAACTATGTATTTTTAGTAACTTTGACCCACACCAAACCTCCCCTGAAATTTCGAATTTGTTTAAACCCTTTCTTAGCGAGCACCTAGAGCACTAGAAGAAGCTGCATACCATATTTCATTCCAATCCGCTAGGTTTTTTTTTTTTAGTAACTTTGACCCCAACCCCCAACCTCTCCTAAAATTTAGAATTATTTGAAAACCTTTCTTAGTGAGCAACTATGGCCCTAGAGGAAGCTACATACCAAATGTCATTCTAATCCATTCAGTAGTTTTAGAGAAATCGTGATTTAGTAACTTTGGACCCCAAACCCCTCTAAAATTTAGATTTTTTTGAAAACCTTTCTTAGTGAGCACCTATGGCCCTAGAGGAAGCTACATACCAAATTTCGTTCCAATCCGTTCAGTAGTTTTTGAGAAATCGTGATCAGTGAGTAAGTGGATTTGGCTTTTATATATAAAGATTATTGTATTATAAATCAACATCATTAGTAGTTACATCTTCAATAATCAGGTTCTCATTTACGTTATTTTCTCTCGAGTTATTTGAATTATGTTTTGAAAATATATATTTTAGATATATATGTAATTTTTATAAATCATTTTTTTGGGGGAGGAGATACAGGCGGGAGGGAAGTTGGGTCAGATATATATATGTTATTTTCCGCTAAATATCTGCTACATATCTGCATATAACAGATATATTATATCGATATATATCTGTATATCGAGATGGTACAGTTACGCGAGATTTCGTTCGAATATACAGGCAAAAAAGTGCCTATTGGGCCATACAAGTTTTTACTTCAAAAATTAATTAAAGATTGCTCCTTTCACAAGTTTTATATTAGAGTAGAGTTAACGACGTACAAATATTGAGTTGTGGGTACTACAGACTGAGGCAGTAAACCACAGAAATATAAATAGATCCGTTTGATCGTTGAATCAATAAGTTGTGTGTAGATAAACTTTATTAGATTTATAGGATAATGTGTTTTCAATGGTGGTGCTTTATTAAACCACGTATGATAAATAAAACTTTCCATTTCTTTCCAAATGAATGAAAGAAAAATAAACCCAGGAGTGCTCGAATAAGGCCCCAAATTATTTGGTTCCCTCCACAAGCCGTATCAATGTATATTAATCAGCCGTACCAATGTCGAATATAAGCTCGATCCTTCAGTATTGTGCAAGTAAGTTCATGGTGTCAGCTGTTGTAATTAAAAAGTATACTAGTTCATGAAATAGATTAAACAGATCCTTATATGGTTTGATAACCGCTCTAGTTCGCGTATGTGTTTTATTAAAATTCTAATAAGATTTATATTCGTTTAAATATAACATACACGGCCTATGATTAAATTTAAACAAGGCACAGGCCAACACATTACTAATGTTTAAAGTTTTAAACTGAAAAATAAAATGTATTTTTAGTTCAAAACTGTACAAACGATTTTTAATGATAATTTTGCGTCCAAAATCTTTACAGCTGATGTCAAAAGCTGGTAAATATTTGATCAAAATGTAATAGACAAATTGTTTACGTAATGGGGTTTCTATTAGTATTTATGATTGCATTATTATAGGTCTACGTTTGCTATTAGGTAAGTTTATTGATAATTTTGATTAGTTTATATATGTAAACGTTTGCCTGAAAATATGAACAATTTTACGATTATTGAAGAATTGTAGAAACGTATTTGAAGAACTTATATGAAAACCCATTTTTATAAATATAAGCCATAACGAAATAAAATTATGCTTTAACTTCTTGTCGACCGACAAAACAATCAGATGTGTCATCAATAAGATATTAGTATATCTTTGCTAATGTTTACATGTACAATAAACTATTTAAACAGCCCAAGAGTAAGCCCAGAATTTCTAAACAAACAATTCCAGGTATAAGATTAAAGTAAATTTAGAAAAAAATTCTTTACTTCTTACTGAAAATTTAAATAAACGGTACCAGAAACTGGCACATACTTTCTCACAAACATATTTAAATTATTAAAACAGATTCAATGTGACTTCTTTATTGTAGGTGGGGTAGGAGAGGTGATATATTAAATTAGGAGATTAACTAATAAATATTATTATTATTATTATCTAGAGAGAAAACTATTTGATCGATTTCGAGCAAATTTGCACCAGACACGTCAATTAGGCCTGTATAGATGCACGAAAATAGGTTTTGAAATTTTTTGAAAAACCATCCCCCTTATGGCCAAAAACATTTCAAAAATCAGTTATTATTATTAGCTAAACTAGAATTTTTAAAAAGATGCTGTTTCTTGCATATGGTAGGGTACATTAAAGGCTACAAATAAGCCAAATTTTATCAAAATCGTTAGAGCCGTTTTTTTATTAAAAAAATAATAACCGATTTTTTGGGGGTTTTTTTGCCAAAAAGGGGGTTGTTTTTCAAAAATTTTCGAAACCCATTTTCGTACTTCTATACAGGCCTACATGACATGTCTGGTTCAAATTTGTTTGAAATCGATAGAATAGTTTCGCTCTAGCTTCGTATACATACAGACCAACATTTTGTAAAAACCACTTTTTTGGACTCCGGGAGTCCAAAACGGATATTTCCACAAAAACCTCAACATCGATTTTTTTTAGATCACTATACTTTCTCTATACTATAGTATAGTGAGAAAGTAAAATAGTATTTTCAAAAATCAGAAGTTGCAAAACACGCATTTTGAGAAAAATTTTAAATAACGAATCGCGCCTGGTTATTACTAAATTAGTGTTTCAAGTCAAGTTGATTTATACCTCATAAAACCTAATACAAATTCTGATTAAACCATAAAATCAAGTACAATCCTTTCCATATACTGAATAATTTAAAAAAAGAGTATATTTATTTGTTTGATATAATAAACATTGAACACAAAATCTCACAACTGATACGTCCCAAACGTGTTTCAACGACAAAGTCGCCATCTTCAGTGATGCACGAGCTACAATAGTCAAACTATAACTACTAGTAGTTCTGTGAACAGTAGACCTCGCTCGTTGAAATAACAAATGTGGTTTTGAGCTTAGGTTAAATAAACGGTATCAGTTAACTGACACAAACTTTCTCCCAACTTACTGTAGTCAAAATAATATTGTTTTTAATCATTTTATTTACTACTTTTTAGAACAAAACAAAAAATAATATTCTACCTACGTCAATCGTATAAAAAAGTTATTGTCCCAGGCGGGATTCGATCGCGCGACCTTTGAATTACTGGCCGTCCTCGCTACCGTTGTGCTACCCCGTGCGGCCGTCGCCGTGATGCTAGATTGACAACATAAACTTGTTTATTTTTTAACATTTCCCCATAATTATGAAACGCCGAAGTTTTGATAAAAGCGGGTGGTGTCATTTTGTTTGGCATCTTAAGCACTATAAATACTGAAAATTTGATCAAAATCGTTAGAGCCGTTTTTGAGAAATTTCCATTTTTGTCGTTTTTTATTGGTTTTTAGGGGTAAATTACCCTTCAAAATTAAAAATTCCAAAAAATGAAAAAAACGCCTGGAGATATTAGGGTTTAGTACCTACATACCAAATTTCATGAAAATCGGACCAATAGTGTCCCCTCTGGTCGTGTATACATACTGACACACTGACAGACAGACACCACGTTAAAAACACTTTTTTGGGTTCAGGGAGCACCAAAACAAAAAATTCCACTAAAATATTTTTGGGTTCAGGGAGCACCAACACAGATAATTGCACTAAACAATTTTTTGGGGTTCTGGGAGCACCAAAACAGATAATTCAACTGAAAATACAAATTCGAACATTTTTACGAAAACAATACTTTCTCCATATACTACGTATAGGGTGGAGAAAGTAAAAGTGTGCCAGTAAGGAAGAAAGCAGAAGGATTAGCCAGTGAAACATTATTTTGCAATTCCTGCGATTCCGGGGTTTCTAGTTCTCGTTTTTTTTCTTGAGCTTTAACTGCTAAAGATTTTCTTTTAGGGGGGCATTGTGTTGTATGTAGGTAATAATGCGTAATGTAGCTAAATATCACGTTATTGAGGGAAAACGTAGAATTAAATATTTACATACCTACTTAAATAACTAAAACTTAACAATGTATTTACAGTTCCATATCATATGCCAACATTACAAATAATGAAAACAAACGATATTAAAGCGTCGTGATAGTGATCTAAACCCATGTACCACTTCCCACGCTATCCAACGGTCATTTTTTGTGTGTCCTTTATCGCCGCGAGGTTTTATCTCATTTTGTAATTTAAGTAAAGCTAAGTCAAATACTTTTATAAAATAATAATTTACAAATATACTGTTCAATTCTTTGATTTATTCTCTACACTTTCTTATAATAATATGTCAATTTTTGGGCAAACGGTATATTCCTAAATTAATATTAAAAATAGGCCTAGTTTTGTTAGCAGTCTTGTAGTAGGAACATAAAAACTGGTGTTTTCAAAATAAGAAATTTGAAATTGATAAATATTTTTATACAATTCTGTTTAGATCTAAATTACAAAACTTTTTTACATTTTATTTATGAAACAAATTACAAAAAATGTTTACTACTTTTTTTGCAGGCCTAAAGTTGAACTTTTCCTTTCGTTACTGAACATGCTTGTTTCTTGAGCTAATAACTTTGTTCATTTTACTTCAATCATTTTTTTACTGGCATATATGAATTCTATAAACCTTTATCTACAAAAAAGCTATGGAACACTTTTGAATTGGTTTAGAATAAACGTATAAAAACATGGTTAAAATACAAAAACTTGGACGATTTTTAACAAATAAATTTAAAGTTTACTGCCATTTTTGTGAGCTTACCGTTAGAGATACGGAAAAAAATCAATAATACAATTTTGTTGATAATCAAATTTGCTACCCGCAAAATATTATTAGTTTTTAAATTCGACTTACGGTTAAGCCACAAACTGGCTTTGCAAAAAAAGCTTACACTGAGAGAAACGTCCGGCCGCCATTTTTATTTTATTTAACCAGTTTGAAATGAAAAATGGAAAAACCGTATATATAAATGGCTCGGCCTAGGAATAAGGAACATTCATGCAAAAAATCATTAAAATTGGTCAAGGCGTTTGGCCGTAATCGTGAGACAGACACACAGACATACAGACACACAGACGAAATGCCGAACGGTCGAGTTAAAACGGAGACCTCGCTTCGCTCGGTCAATAATTGAGTTAAACTAAAATTGAGTTGTAGTTTGACTATTGTAGCTCGTGCATCACTGAAGATGGCGAGTTTGTCGTTGTTTGAGTTCATAAACGTATTAGTTGTGAGATTTTGTGTTCAAAGTTTATTCTATCAAGTAGATCTTCTCACAAGACAAGCTCTATATTTATTTATATTTGTTTTTGTTTATTTGCTTATATTAATAAACTCAATCATCACCTGTACTATTACGACGCAGTTTTATTTGCTAATTGACGAAGGAGAATATCTACTGTACATTTAGTTAGTACTGAAAACGGAAGGTTCTTGTATCACCACTTGGCGTTTACAATTTGTGTAGTTTATTTGTTAAGTAAAATATTATTGTTAATTTATATAAATTGTTCATACTTAGACAAGGTATCGGTCAAGTTGGTATTAATAACAATGAGAGTGGCATGATCTAGAATAATAGTAAACCATTTAAGTATTTCAAGTTTAAAATATAACACATTATTAATTTCATCGTTATAATGTAAATAACTTCTAAGCTATTTAATATTATATCAATATGAAATAAAAATCTATTAAAATACATTTTTTAATCTTTAATTTGGTATATTAAGGCGTTGAAAAATTTAAATAAGCCATTGAACAAAAACTTAATTATTTATGAATATGAGAAAAAGCTAAATACTGTACATCCATTTATATACTTTATAAACCTACAATATATTTTATTATTGAATAAAATACTCTGGATGAGGGGGGAGGTAATGTTTTTCTGTGTGAAAAGCACAAGTCCAGATATTAAAATAAAATATTGGGTAAAAATTATGAAAATACAGTGTGGGGAATGGTTTTATATTATGTTTTGGGTACGGGAAATCTGTTTTTGACAGTTAAAAAGTCGTAGTGCGTCGGGATCACGTTTTTCGATAAACATTTTGAAAATTCAGTGTATGGTATCGTTTTAAATGTTTTTGGGTTCGGGAAAACCGATGTTGACAGTTAAAAAGTCGTAGCGCATCGGAGACTGGCCGAAGTCTCGAAAAAGTGTTCCATCGTTTCACTAGTTATAACTTGCATTCAGGACAGACGTTAAGGAAAAAGAAAAAAGTGTTGGAATACAGTAAACTATAAACGGAAGTACGTTGAGTTCAATATTGAGGTAACTTTCACTCTACCTAACCTCAAACTGTTTCCATTGTCATTGAGAAGCACTCACACTAACTGAATTGGTTATCGAGACCTCTATGACTGAAACCACGCCCTTCCGATTTCGATCAATTGCGCTTAGTCAGCTTTGAACATCGTGAGAACAGCGAATTTCTCCATAAGTCCACAATGAAACTGACATTATCAGTACAGGAGTGTCTCATAATAAAGTTGTAGGCATAATATCTGATGTATAAATTACTGTCCGGATACTGTAACGTATTCACAAGGAAATACTTTTACGTTTGGAGAAAAGGGAAGCTGACATTTTATAATAGACACAAATTGAATAGACACGAGTGATTTAAAATTTAACATACATAAATTTAGACGCTGTGACTAATATTTAATAGTTTATTGGTTAACTCGATTTTTTCGACAATTATTTTTAGTTTTAGGGTTACCTTTCAATTTCCAACAAATGTTCGAATGTGTTTCCTAGTTTGTCAGTGAGTCAATCTGTAATAATAATGCGACGTGACTTTTTTGTAGCGTTTTATTGGCAGTCTTAAAACAATCAGATTAAAACGTAGGCCAAATAAAATAAAATAGATAAATATTATATTCTTCGGAAGGAAGTACTATTTAGCCTTGAACAGGATTTCCTGAGAATTAATACAATTAAAAGCGAATAAGATGTTTATTTCCCATAGTTTACAAGAGTCGGTGAGAACACGGTGATGTATTTACTGTAAGATTATATATTACGTAAATTGCCTGAAAATGATACTGAGGCTATTCCCATGTCGGAGAACATGCTGTGGAAGATTTAGCGAAAGAATAGTAAGTTGTTAACAAAAATAACGTTTCAAGAAAAATTTTACAATATTTGTATTATTTCAAGAAGCTTACACTGCTTTAAAAACTATTTATTACAAAAACACAAAATGTATCCAAGTAAATCACCTCTCTAATTATGTAATACACTATAATTGTTTTGAATGTTCTGTGTAATGAACATTCTCCCAATACGGTGGTTGGCGTGCGAAGCATGCAATGCACTGTGTATTGAAAATTCTCCCAATACGGGGGTTGGCGTGCGAAGTATGCAATGCATTTTGTATTGACAATACACTTTGTATTGAAACCACTCCCAATACGGGGGTTGGCGTGATAAGCACGCAATACACTGTGTATTGAAGACACTAACAATACGGGGGTTGGCATCTGAAGCACACAATACACTGTGTATTGAAAACACTACCAATACGGGGGTTCGCGTGCGAAGCACGCAATGCACTGTGTATTGAAAATAAAAATACTCCCAATATGAGGTTTGGCGTGCAAAGCACGCAATACACTGTGAATTGAAAACACTCCCAATACGGGGGTAGGCGTGCGAAGCACGCAATACACTGTGTATTGAAAACACTCCCAATACGGAGCTAGGCGTGCGAAGCAAGCAAAGCACTGTGTATCGTAAATATTCCCAAATTGAATTGGATTGTGTACCGCATGTGAAATATCGAATGAAAGTTTTGGAAGCAGTTGCAACAGGTGGTTCAAAGGTCATAAAAGTTGATAACATTAAAACAAATTAATTCACTCTTAGGTAACACGTAGTATGTCTTCTGTCTTCGTAAATCCAGTATTGATGTGTACATAAGTATTTTGGAAGTCACGCTGGCGCTGGTCAGCGGGAAGTTGTATATTTACTTATATAAGTTACACCAATTTGTTCCGTATCTCTCTTTCTTTCTTATGGGTTAGATTGAAAAAAGGGTTTTATTGTCCTATGCTTGCTATAAATAAAAGTAAATTATCCATTCATTATTCATGAGCTGTTTATATAGTTCCTACAAAGAACTGTGTTAGGTCCTTTAAGTTCCATATAGAAAGAACAAAAGTCTATATGTGTTTAGGTGTTATGTATGATATAATTTGTATGTGTAATAGCTACGCTCGCCCAGACTGACAGTTAACAATCAAATTTGTTAAAGAGATAAATTAAGCAAAGAAGAATTGAACTCCGTAAAAATTATTTGTATTACTTAAATTTAAAATTTAAGATTTTATAAGTATACTAGAGTACTCCGCCCTCTGCTCGCTTCTTTATCCTACACCTGCAGCGAATCAAATGCAAACAGATTATTGTACACTATGACATTTTCACTTTTATTTTTATATAGAAGAGAGGCAATTTTTAAGTTAATAAAATATTACCAAAATTTGATATGGTAAAGTAGTGTTTCAAATGGGACAAATAGACCTAGAAAAGAGTAAAGCTGGCATCATTTTAAAAGTGAAATTATTTGAGTTGTGATATAGTAACCTAAGCAAATATTTATTGTGAATAATAATGTTTACCTGATTCTAAATTTACTAATTTGGTTGCTATGGCAATAAGTCTACTCGCTTTTTAGAACCGTGTGTGGTTGATTATAGCCCTAACCTAAAATTGTGTTGAGCATACGATCAAAATCAACTGTTTTATTTGTATATCTAACGACACATGTTTAAATTATAACACGGTAAGCTTTTTTCGTTTATTTTTTGTTTGGGAGTGTCTTCATTTTGTTAATCTAACCTAAAAATCACATATATTATTTCTCAAGGCCATTTTTTTGTAGGTACGCCATAACTTCCTTAATACATCATCAAATTAGATGAATGAGGCATCATTTTAAAGCTTTCCTTAACCGCTACACCGGAAAAATATACAAAATACAATTATAAGAAAAAAAAAGAAAAAGAAATAAAGAATCCAAAAGTAACAGTGATGTAAGATCAAGTAAGTTGTAGGGATATTTTCCTGGCGTTTGCTACACTGATGATAACAACACTAAGCTGGAGAGCTGCCATTACGCAATTACATTGCTATTTTACTTTCTCCACCCTATATGGAGAAAGTATTGTTTTCGTAAAAATGTTCGAATTTGAATTTTCAGTTGAATTATCTGTTTTGGTGCTCCCAGAACCCCAAAAAATGGTTTAGTGCAATTATCTGTGTTGGTGCTCCCTGAACCCAAAAATATTTTTAGTGGAATTTTTTGTTTTGGTGTTCCCTGAACCCAAAAAAGTGTTTTTAGAGTGGTGTCTGTCTGTCAGTCTGTCAGTCTGTCAGTATGTATACACGACCAGAGAGGACACTATTGGTCCGATTTTCATGAAATTTGGTATGTAGGTACTAAACCCTAATATCTCCAGGCGTTTTTTTTATTTTTTGAATTTCTAATTTTTAAGGGTAATTTAACCCTAAAAACTCATAAAAACAACAAAAATGCAAATTTCTCAAAAACGGCTCTATCGATTTTGATCAATTATTCAGTATTTATAGTGCTTAAGATGCCAAACAAAATGACACCACCCACTTTTATCAAAACTTCGGCGTTTTATAATTATGGGGAAATGTTTAAAAATAAACAAGTTTATGTTGTCAATCTAGCATCGCGGCGGCGGCCGCACGGGGTAACACCATGGTAGCGATCACGGCCAGTAATTCAAAGGTCGCGCGATCGAATCCCGCCTAGGACAATAATTTTTTTATACGATTGACGTAGGTAGAATATTATTTTTTTGTTTTGTTCTAAAAAGTAATAAATAAAATGATTGAAAACAATATAATTTTGACTACAGAAGTTGGGAGAAAGTTTGTGTCAGTTAACTGATACCGTTTATTTTATTAATTGTATATTTAGTATCGTATAGTATACGCACTATACGATACTAAATATACGGTGTGTACGTTAATTAAGTTTGATTTAAGTAAGTTAGAATGCGAATGCTTCGCACGGGTCAGCTAGTAAATAACTGATTTTAATTTGCTAATTTGATTGCTATGGTATTGTATGTAAATTCATTCAACAAACGTGTGTTGGTTCAGTATAAAACATCTAGAATTGGTTGCTAAGCGTTTGATTCTCATCAGCTGTTTTATCTGCTTTAATGCTGGTAATGAATCCCGTATTTTGACAATTTTTAACCCTTAATATCAATATTTGGCAAAATCCTTTCTAAGGGCCCTTCTACATAGTGGTATGAAGTCAGTCAGTCAATCAATCTGTCAGTCAGGACTACCTTTAAATATACGGATGTGGAGAAGTTACATTAAATCTGTGTTATAAGTTTCACTGGAATTTTCAGTTTTATATCATAGACAAATTTTTATTGATTAGTGATTTTTTTCTTAAATAATAATTTTAATCTGTAAATATAAGAATCATATATTATTAAAGTAATTAACAAGAGTATCAAAATTACAAACTTTTATAAAATTACTAGCTGGCCCGATCCGGCTTTGAACGGGTAGACAAATCAAAGATAAATGTATACTAACAAAAAAAAAAAAATAATAAATCGATAAATATATTACACTATGTATTTCTTATGGGGATTTTTAGTAACTTTTACCTCCCCAAACCCCCTTAAAATTTCGAATTTTTTGAAAACCTTTCGTAGCGAGCACCTACAGCGCTGGAGGAAGCTACATACCAAATTTCATTCCAATCCGTTCGGTGGTTTTTGAGATTTCGTGATAAGTGAGTCAGTGAGTGGTATTTGTATTTCATGTACTGTATATAGATTCCATTAAAAAATTTTCTAAGTTCCCTTTTAAGTATGTTTTTAAATCCGTTACTAGTGTATATATATTATGTGTTTCTCATAACATGTTCTAGTGGATGTAATAACACTACAATACAACAAAGAATGAAATATTGAAACTATTTATTTGTTATTAGAAGTAACGTCCGGTTGAAGAACATAACAACAAACTACAAATTATGTTTTTAGTAAACAAATACAACTTGTAAACATGAACAATGGAATAAATAATTGGTTTTTTATGTGAGAGGATATTCACGTTGTCAAGATACAATTATTAAAAGCTCTGTAGAAATTATATATAATTACAGAGTACAAATACCAATTAATTTAATATTAATAACCTAAATAAGTTATACGGAAGAGGTTATGAGCAGTCATGAAATATTTGGTTAAGATAAAATGAAGTCTAATACACTATATAAGTACTTTACGTTTACGTAATACAGTATTGAAAAAACATTAGTGGTTAATATCACATTACTTAAACATTTTAACACGTTCACTGCTAAGGATGCACATGTGAGCTTGACACTGAACACTATGAGAAGCGGCCGACGCACAGTGATTTGTACTTCAACCCCCGTATTGGGAGTATTTTCAATACACAGAGCAATGCGTGCTTCGAACGCCAATTATAAGTCTATGTGCTATGGACGCACGTGTGCGTATGCTTTAAAATATTAGTGATTATTACGTAGACACTTTCAAAAATAAAAAATAAAGTAATTTCTACTCATTTAGGCTATAAATATAAAAAATATAAGGTCAGCTCCTAGCATAGGAAATACGAAATTTGCGTAGCAGTGAACGCAATAGAGTAGATTAATTATGAAAACCCACCAATCATACTCGCAGGATGGTATTTAACAACAGCTGAATGCGTATATTTGTCAAGTACTATGTAACTACACATTAAAAATATAGAATAATAAAAATTCTGAAGTAAAACAAATGAACATCTTCGGGACATTAAATATAAACTAAAATTTAATTTCTTAAGCAGTTTAACATTCGTTGGTTGTAATCTAGTTCACAAGTTGGCAATTCTGATTTAATAACAAGTTGGCAATACTGATCTCATAATTTACCTGAACCACGGCTGACCTTTTCCATGCCGGAAGTAGACTTTGCTCTTAAAACATTCTTTCCGATTACAAAATTAAATCCTATTGTTTGAAGCAACTACTTCAAATAGAGTGTTGTGCAACGGTCGTTGTCCGCAATCAAAGAGGTCTAAGTCATTTCCACAGTAGACAAAGTAACAGGTAGCAGTCAGCAGCAGTTCATTAAACTTTCTTTTCCTTTACTCACAATGAATTACGATAGTAACTGATAGTGGAATTATAGTTACAATAAGCCTAAAACTAATATATTTATATACATGTACGCACCATTACTTCACATAAGATAAATATTTTGTCTAACATTGCATTTTAACACTTTAACACTATGCAAATTTTGTATTTCCTATGCTAGAAGCTGACCTTTTATTTTTTATATTTACAGCCTAAATGAGTAGAAACAACTTCTTTTTTTATTTTTGAACCTTTTTAGGTAATAATTACTAATATTTTAAAGCGAACTCACATGTGAGTCCAAAGCACGTAGGCTTAAAATCATACCAATACGGGGGTTGGCGTGCAATGCACTGTGCGTCGGCCGCTTCTCATAGTGTTCGGTGTTAAGCTCACATGTGCGTCTTTGCAGTTGTATTAGTGTGTTCTGCATAGTTTGAGTTCTGCCTACCTGTTGTTGCTTTTTATGGCTGAGGATATGTTCTTTGAATCTATTTTCGAACGAGCTTTCTGTTTGGCCTATACATATATTGTTTACAGTCATCACAGGATAACTTGTATATTTCACTATTTGTAAATTTGTCTTTGCTATTGTTTGGTTTAATTCGCAACATTTTTCAGTAAATCAGTTACACCAAAAGACACAAACTCAAAATGAAAAACAAAAATGAACCTTGAAGAAAATAAATGATTTTTATTGTAGAAAAATTATACTGCCAATAAATCATATAAAATAAGATTTCAAGCAAAAGAGAAGTCATCACCTCAATATTTTGAATTACTATCCAAACAATCACCATTGCGAAAACACAAATTAAATTATAAACAGAAGGAATTAAAAAACACTTCTATTACATTTTTATAAAAGTTTGGATCCTCAACAGATTCCTGTCAAGAATTTCAGTAACACAACTGTTTAAAAAAAAAAAAACATTTAAGATGGTCCTGTTTTTCTTAAAGATTCAAAACTTTAAAAAGTGGAAAATCTCATAGCTGTTTTGTTACTGGTAATACAGCTTTTATATCTTATATATATATATATATATATAAAAGCCAAATCCACTGACTCACTGATCACGATTCCTCAAAAAATACTGAACGGATCGAAACGAAATTTGGTATGTAGCTTCCTCTAGAGCCATAGGTACTCAGTAAGAAATTTTTTCAAAAAATTAGAAATTTTAGGGGGGGGGGGTTTGGTGGAGTCAAAGTTACTAAATCACGATTTCTCTAAAACTACTGAACGGATCGGAATTAAATTTGGTATGTAGCTTCCTCTAGGGCCGTAGGTGGTGTGATAAGAAATGTTTTCAAAAAAAATCGAAATTTTAGGGGAGGTTTGGTGTGGTCATAGTTACTGTTAATCCCCATAAGAAATACATAGGGTAATTTATATTTATTGATATAATATATTGTTTCTTAGCATATATTTAACTTTTATTTGTCTATCCGTGCAAAACCAGATCGGGCCAGCTAGTTTACATGTATTTTAGAGAATTTATCTTAAAAAAAATTGACACATTATAAAAGTAAATAAATATTGAATATAAGTTATACAACAAATAATTGCTTGACAATCTAACAATCTCTGATCGTGGTTTTCAGAATAAATGGGTGGTAGATATTCTGTTTAAACACGATAAACATAATTTAATAATATTGAAAATAATAGGTTTTTTTCGTAAAACTCATTTATATTTCATTAATTTTGGTTTAAGCATATAGACCAGTGCGCGCGAATTTTAAAAATACATTTTCATTATGTTTGTATAACTACTGTAACTTTAAAAAAAAGAGAAGTTGCATTTCCTCAATTTTTATTTAACAAATATGATTTTACTATAAGTAGGCAGTTTGCTGAAATAAGAAGGGATATGTAAGAAGATGGAGAGGTAAGGCGTTCTGACGAAGATAATGAATGGTGAAAAAAATGTTAAGGTCATGGAAGTTTGAACTAAAGAATACTTAAAGTTTGTTTTAAAGACATAATTTAAACTAACCAATAGACTCAACAAATAAGGTCAAACATACACATTCACTTTTAATATCTCATTACCGTACCAAGAGATATCCTATAGTCCACAAATTAGCTGACAGTCATATCATGACCTTTCATATACAAGGCTATAAGCCTTCTAAGGATCGCCCATTTACTTAAAGGATCTCTTCTCGAAGACTCATCACAATATACTTCACAGATGAGTAAGATTTCGTGAACAAAGTCAATTAATTCGTTACTGTATCAGCTGACATTCAGAAAGATCAAGACTGCAGCGCGCAGTGTGGAGAATCGAGCGAGGATCTCAGAATCAATGCTGTCGTGAGGCATCCCCCACTTGAGGCACGCAGGATTCTGACCTTTGTGTTTTACCTCATAAAAATTAATCACCATCCAACAATTCACTTGGATAACCTGGTTATGAAATATGATGAGTTTTAGGAACTGTAAGGGAGTCGTCCTGTACATTGTTTATTTACTTGAGACTTATGATGGTGTTTATTATATATTCTAAATCAATAAATATAAAACTTATTTCCTATCCATAACTATTTTCTCTTGCTTTAAGAGTTATATCTTATAACCATTACTGGTGTATGCTAGCCTAAATATGCTGTATTTTTAATGAACTAAACCAGTGTTCATAAGATTTGGATGCAAAATACGAAAAAGTAATTACATTTGTATTTTGAATTACAAAAATACCACATTTTTTAGATATTTATTTCTTTCCTAATATATATAAAATTACATAAAAAATAAAATAAAAAATAGAACATAACACACAATAATAAAGTATAAAATAAAATAGCAATCTATAATATAAAAAACTAACTTTTAATCAAAATAACACACAATAGGAAGTAAACTATCTAGGACAAGCCCGTTTTGAAGTAAATTCTAATAAAATTATTAATAAAAAGAGTAAAAAAAGGGTTATGGGATCAGTTAAGTTTACAATAAAAAATAAAAATATATAGGCCAAACATACAAATAGAGGGAAAAAATTTAAGAAAAATCAACAAACAAGAATCCAAACAAACATCAAATCTAAAAAAAATGTTTCACAGTAGTAATAATTATACTCGTATAAAAGCTTATATCTATATAAATAAAAATGTAAATGTGCGTTTGCTCAAAATCGATAATCTCCCAAAGTTCTTCACCGACTGCTTTGAAATTTTGACACAACTTTGCATTCGAAGAACATAAAAACAACAAAAAATATACTCATTATTTAACAAAAATATAAGCGCCATTACATATGTTTATTGACTGTAATAATAACAGTAGTCAGCTGTTTTCTACAAAGAGGTAAAAAAAATATGTGTATGTAGGGGGTAATCTCTGGAACTACTGAACCGATTGAAAAAAAATAGTTTTACTAATAAAAAGCAACAGAATTCCTTAGTAGCATGGCTAGAATTCATATTGATAAAAACATTTTTTATTTAAATATTTTTGTAAATTTAGTCGGAACAAATTCACAAGTTCAAGTTGGACGTTAACCCATACCGTCTAACAGCTATAATACCAAAAAATAAGCAACATTATGAAAAACTAAAAAACGACAATTAATTGAAATATGAAACTTATTGTGCACAAGAACATAAAATATGTGCGTGTGTTGCCGTTAAGGCAGGTAAAATAAATTAAACGTAATTTTAGGTTAGGCCTAGACTGTTGAACCAACTTCATGAATATATTTACATTCATTACCATATCAACCAACTGAATAAAATAAGAGATAAAACGATTGATTCGGATGGTCAGCTTAGTACAAAATAATATTTTAAGTTAGGCCTAGACTGAACCAACACATGTTTCAACACACACAAACCAATAAAAACTTGCGTTAAGGAATTTAAAAATAAGTAAAAACTATGTTACATCCTTATTAAAAATAAATAAGACATATTATAATTTATTAGTAGGCCTATTTATTGATAATATACGGTAATTGATAGTGAAACTCCTTTATTAAAAATAAAACATAAATACTGTAAGTTTTAGAAGGTTCCATTGGGGGTTGGCGTGCGGAGCACGCAGGGGTCTCCCCTAGAATAAAATAAAAGGTTTACCAATAATTATATACAAGTTTATATACATACAAAATCTCAACATTTTACTATATATAAATTTTAATTACACAATACACATTCATACTCTTTTCCACACACATACTTCCAGCCCAGTCTCTCTCACACATACAAACCCTCACACACGACATTGTTCCATCACACGACCACATCCAACAAGCCTTCCGCATCGTCCCTGCTCAATCGCAAGTTTTTAAGCGGAATTAAATATTTCTTTAGGGTACTACAAGAAATGTAAATAAATTGTTAACCTTACTTTGGGTACCTTTGCTTTATTAAAATAACCAATTTGCAGAATCTGAAGAACCTTGACTCCTAATGTAAAATACTTCAAATTACTTGTAAATAAACAAATAACCAAGAGGCAATACAGAGAGACATTGAAACAATGGTAAAGATGGCACCATTCTTGTTTTATTTAATATAAGTCGTATGAACCTCTTCTGCATTACCATCAAAGCCCTAACATTGGTAATATAGTACCTCCCCAACAACCTATTATTAGTACCGCCAACCTATTATGGACAATGGCAAAATAAATCTACCGTAAAACGTTTCCCGGGAAGACATATTTTAAGTTAAAAAATGCACGTAAAATATTATTTAATTTAGAATTAAAATTAGCAATGTGCATTTTCCACGTTTTACGTTCATCCAAAACCACTCCTAAATACTGACATGAATGCTTTTGTTTTATTTCAATGCATGGACAGCACACTGAATTTCCGACTACACAATATATACATTTATATATATAAAATAGGGACTTTAAATTTAGACTCTCCTCTTAAATTAAAATTTATAAAACAACTTTTATCCATATTTAAAACCATAAAATGTTTTGAAAACCACCACCTCAGGCCATTAAGATCAGCTTGCATGGCAGTTTCCACTTCTTGCATTGTGTTTCTGATGTAGCACAATGCGGTGTCATCTGCAAATGCATAAATACTACCCTCCGGGTCTTCCACTCATCTCTTGTTACGCCAATACCAAATTGGTTCAAAAAAGCAGCGAACATTCGTTACCGGCCGGTTTATGTGTATATGTGTACCGCGTATAAAGTGTAATTGTGTCATTATTTTAATCAATTTTAATTAAATTATTCTCTTGAAAAACAATATGAGAAGATAATAAGACGACGCCTCAGAATGGCTGAACAACTTCTTCCCAACAACGGTGTCTTGGATCTGACGATGGCGGTATAACCGTCGAAACTAGTTATCCACACGGATAAATACTTTGGATTGTTCGACGGAATTAATTAAGGTATTTATAACCTTTATATATAGATTAAGTATACAAATCCAGGAGGCTAACCCCACATTATATAAATTATAAACAACATAGTTCCAAGCACTGATCCCTGGGGGACTCCATATTTTATTTTTCTTATATTTCTACGACAACCCTGAATACGAAAACACTGTTCCCTGTCTGTAAGGTAACTGGAGAACCAATTATAGACCACACCTCTAAGTCCACAATTTTAAAATATTTTCTAGAGTATGTATCTTTTACATTAGTTTTTTGTATAGTAACAACACAAAACTTAACCTAAAAAGTTGTAAACATAAAACCTTTAGTGGTTCACAGACTTAGTTGTTGAAATATTACAGTTTATGGATGAAATCTGATGCTAGAAATGAAATAAAAAATACAACTATGGGCATATACAACTCATTTGTTACGTACTTTCGCTTTTAAGGGAGTTGATTCTTGTTTCATTATTCCACCATTTTGTTTCTGCAAATTTTGTACTGTTAAAATTTTCACAGAACATTTCTAAAGCCTCTATTGTGAGGTGCGTAAAGTTTCAAAAAGTTCGATGCATTAATGGGCAAGCTATACAAAATCAAACGTTTAAACTTCTTCGTATGAGGTTATGCCAAGAATACACGAGCACGGAAGTTCATTGATAAATTGATGGTTCAGCAACTGTTTTACCAACATATGATTTAGCTGGCGGAAAATTGCCCATATAAAAAGTATTAAATATACTTTTCATCACACCAACGCAATAAACCATTGTTTTCAGTACTATCAGCTGTGGTTGAAACCAATCGATTCCCGATATTCCGGGTAAACAAAACAGTCCGGGTAAAACTGTAAAAAGGACTAGGCATGGAAAGAAGGTTCCAAGATTTGTCACCACGAGCGCTGCTATTATACTTACCGTATTCCATTATATAATTTTTAAACAGCTGACTGTTTCTAGCAACATAAACGAATGGAACAATAACAAAGCTTTGATGTTGTTAGTTTATTAGCCTATAGGCTATTGTAAAAGTGTAAACGTACTTATAATGGCTGATTCATATATTAATATTCCTGAATAAATATTGGAAAGAGCACCTGACTTCCAAACGGATACCCAAAATGTGTTTAACAGTTTTTGTCATTCTGAAAACGTCCAGGTTTTACAAATGAAACTTCCAAATTAGGGGATTAACATATCGAATAACCAAAACTGTACCATCAACATTTCTTTCAATTTGTAAAATTACCTACTGCTCTTAACCTAATAAATATTTGATTGTTTGAACAAGTTACTTTTGTTTGTACTTAATAGCTGGAAACAGTTCAAATATACCAACAAATAACAAGTTAAGAGGAAGTTTTGGACCAAGTTTATTTTTAGCCACCCTGTATATTTTATAAAAGGTGGTACGATGAAAAGTACTGTTCATGACTCGTCCGAAAGTGCTATACCGGTGCTTGAGCGAATTCAAGTACTCGGCTTCGCCTCGTACTCGAAACTCGCTCGTGCACCGGTAACGGCCACTTTACGGACTTGTGACGAAATATACTATTTCATTATAGAGCTGTTTCCTTTACCTGTTCGTAGACAAGTAAGTCCTTATTTTCCGTGCTGTAAATTGTAAGGCGGATTTTACGGTGTTCCGGCTGATTTTAGAAATAAGAATAAACATATCGGTTTTATGTAAACAGCTGATTTATTTTCTCAATGGAAATATAATAGAAAAATCAAATAAGTGTTAATGTTTTTTTTTAAATAATAAGATTTTTTGTTTAAAAGTCGCCTATGTTACGTTTTTGGTGTATATAATAAAAATCATCGTACGTAACTCGCCCGGTAAGTTTTTCCGTGCTTGCAACGTAATGTACTATTACGCAATGTTTTTTATAGGATCACTTTCCATTCCCCTTATGATGAGTTGTTCTTTCTACCCTATTAATGAGGCAGGCAAGACCACTTAAAGTCGAAGCTAGAGGAAAATGTATTCATCCCAGGTATTTCATGAGTAATAACACTGAATCCATATCGCATTCACCTTTGTTTGGTCGATGTTATAAAGCTTTAAAATGATTTGAATAAATATTTTGTATTACGTATTATTACCTCCTTATGTAAACTATAGAGATTAATACATATAGTATGTAAATATAAACATAATTACTTCCTAGTGTACTATTCTTTTACTTTATCGTCAAGGTCGTGTCCCAGATATCAACTGGTTCGGAACATCTCCCAAACAAAGGTTACGTAACACCTGGCAGTTACGTGTTTAATATCGCATGCAATCATAACAGGCTATTATCCAATTCCATAATTTACAGATTCCACTACCAATAACGTCTGACCGAAGCGATGTCGACAGTTGAAAGGTTTCGAAAGAAAGTGAGGTCAAGTGTTGGGTGGGAAAAATTGATGTTCCTGCACGATGTTTGTAGATTGTCAGGTTCAGTGATTGAA
>JAGFPH010011502.1:1481-34263 GCA_018207615.1 Philaenus spumarius
TCTAGCGGTCGCATTTTAAGTCCGATTTGGTCCAAATTTGGTACACATGTTGTTTGTGTAAGTGGCTCGGACGAGTTCGTTAGCCAAAAAAATCCAACAACCGGAAGTAAGTTTTTTGACCGGAAGTAACTATTTTTTGACATTTTTACTAAGAGAATGAATTTTTGTTAGAGTTTTTTCTAAAAATATAAATGTAAGATGTTATTCTGCACATTTTGTTTTTTTACGCGACCTTATAGCTCGCTTGGTTCCCCCAAAATCGATCAAAACGTGAAATACCATAGAAGTACCCGGTTCAAAGCCATGTGGTGGATTCTACCGTGGGGCTGGCGTGCGAAGCACGCAATGCTTTGTGTGTTGAAAATAACCCCTAATACGAGGTTTGGCGTGCGAAGCACGCAATGCATTGTGTATTGAAGACAATCCCAGTATGTGGAATGGCGTGCGAAGCACGCAATGCATTGTGTATTGAAGACAATCCCAATATGTGGAATGGCGTGCGAAGCACGCAATGTTTTGTGTATTGAAGACAATCCCAATATGTGGAATGGCGTGCGAAGCACGCAATGCATTGTGTATTGAAGACAATCCCAATATGTGGAATGGCGTACGAAGCACGCAATGCTTTGTGTTATTGAAGATACTCCCAATATGCGGAATGGCGTGCGAACCATTTTGCAGCTATTCAGCACCGTCGTGAATAGACCTATTTCATAAATTGTTGGTCGAAACCCTAAAATATCGGTCTATAAACTTAATTTTGGAAATTTGCTCAACTCACGTCAGCGGTTCAGCTGCGTGGTCGAATTATTTAATTCTTCTACAGCGCGGGGCCTCGTCTTCTGGGTCCGCTCCCGAGTCATATAACTAAAGTATAGTTACATTATCAGCCTCGTTGTTTAATAGGTAAACCTACTTCGTGTAAGAAGTACGTCGTACCTAAAAAAACCTACGTTAAATTATTATTTCACCCACAATTTTGTGCAAGTGGACACCCCCAGCAACTACCCGTTTGACTAACTATGACAATGATAATTCAAAACTCATTCCAAAATATTTCTACACATATCATTGCAATATCTGATAATTATATTAAACACTAGCTGACCCGTACGGCGTTGCCCGTGGTGGTTGGTATTTTCAGTTTTTTTTAACGTAATTGTATTCTTTTTAAGTGTTCAGTCAGTGAGTGGTATTTGGCTTTTATATATCTTAAATAATTAGCCCAATAATTGGTGTTTTAGTTCATTGTATGCCTAACCTAAAATTATATTCAGTTTTTGATCAAAATCAGCTGTTTTAAGCTTTTCATACGAACAGCTGTTTTTTGTGCCCCTGATAAAATCAAAAGAAATATTTCTTCTTCTTCCTTAAGATTGACCTTCCATAAGATTAACATTGAAACTTTGAGGGCCACTGGGGCGTAGCCCTAATGTCCTATGACTTCGGTAAATGGCCTAAAACCTTCCCAGTGTTAACCTGTGTTACTATGCAAAATTTCAAAGCAATCGGATGGACGGTTTGGTAACGCATAAAGGACAAACATACAAACATACATTGAATTTTATATATATATAGACTAGAGCTCCACCCCTATTCGCTTCTCTCGCCAAACCCCACGGCGACACATGGCGACACCAATGCAAACATATTATTGCATACTCTGATATGGATTAGGGCAGAGACACTTGGATCTAAGTAGTAAGTGGTGAAAGTAGCGGTGACCTATAAATAATAAACTCACACCATCCCCAAAATTCGAATTACGTCGTGAGTTTTAATTTCACCGTTAATATTTAAGTAAACAACAATGAACACTTCAAACAAATTTTAATATTGCCAACTAAAGGAAACAATTTAATATGTAGCCTAACACCAGATGTTCGACTTATAAAACAGTAAGCCTTTTTCGGTGATTTTTAATTGGGTTTGCTTTTACCTAATCTGAAAAAAGCTATTTTAGTTGTGGAGAATTAATACCTGACTATAAATTTACCAAATTATTTTGCAAATAAACGTGTTTTGATTCATTGTTAATCGTACCTAAAATTATGTTTAGTTTTACTTTCTCCACCCTATACGTAGTATATGGAGAAAGTATTGTTTTCGTAAAAATGTTCGAATTTGAATTTTCAGTTGAATTATCTGTTTTGGTGCTCCCAGAACCCCAAAAAATTGTTTAGTGCAATTATCTGTGTTGGTGCTTCCTGAACCCAAAAATATTTTTAGTGGAAATTTTTGTTTTGGTGCGCCCTGAACCCAAAAAAGTGTTTTTAGAATGGTGTCTGTCTGTCAGTCTGTCAGTATGTATACACGACCAGAGAGGACACTATTGGTCCGATTTTCATGAAATTTGGTATGTAGGTACTAAACCCTAATATCTCCAGTCGTTTTTTTCATTTTTTTGAATTTTTAATTTTTAAGGGTAATTTACCCTTAAAAACCCATAAAAAACGACAAAAATGCAAATTTCTCAAAAACGACTCTAACGATTTTGATCAAATTTTCAGTATTTATAGTGCTTAAGATGTCAAACAAAATGACACCACCCGCTTTTATCAAAACTTCGGCGTTTTATAACTATGGGGAAATGTTTTTTTTATTCAAAACAATGTTTTTTTTATAAATTGTAACAACAGACGTTCGAATTGAATTATGATACAGTACGCATTTTTTGTTTGTGTTTGCTTTTAGTTTAGTTGTTTATCTATCCTAAAAAAGCTCTTGGTTTTGAATAATAATAAAGTGATTCTAAATTTGCCTAAGTTTTTTGCTGTAGTAATGAATTTAAACAAATACTAGGGGAGGCCCCTGCGTGCTCCGCACGCCAACCCCTACCCCCCAACTCACTGTTGGAACCCGGTGTGCGCCGTTGGAACCCGTTGTACAGTCAACAAGGCTCAGGTCTACACTTTAATGAAAACCTAACCTAAAAATTTGAAATACTAATAATTGATTTAAAATTTGAAATTAACTGTTAATGAAAATATTAGAGACTACAGCTGATTACTGAATCAACAATAAACATTATTTATTTATTTTGTTTCAGTGTAGGCCTAACTTAAAATATATAGATAGTTGCTGCCCGTCTATCCTCGGTTGGATACAGCTCCATTCGTGGTGAGTGGAGCGCTAGGCAGATGGTGCGAAACGTGTATAAAATGTACTTTTAAAAATGTTATTTCCTTCCAACTATTTTTCTTGTAGCAAAGTTAAAGAAGAAGAAAATTTATTCGACAATCAGTAAATTTAACCAATATTTTATACACATAATCTAATTGTTTGGGATATCAATACAGATAGGAAAGAAAGGACAAAAAAAACCATTACCTTGCATAAATAATACTGTTGCCAACAATTATGAAATATATTGCAATTAAAACTGTAGGTCTATTTGTAAAATGTTGTATTTATGTTGGCCTTAATTATATATCAAGATAAAGATACAAATGTTATCTTTTAATTCGTTTTTATTTCATATTGCTTATCAAATGATTTAGAAGTTATTAATATTATAATAAATAAATTAATACTCGAATATATTTATATGTTATACGAACATGTACGTATATTTCCGAAGTTCAACGAATTGATATCTTTAATAAATTTGTATAAATGAATAAATTCATTGTTGATAAAAGTTGTATTTATATTTACTTTATAACCTCAAAGCAAATCTTATAACGTATTATAGCCTACCTTAATTTTATAATTCATATTTTAAAAAATCAACTTCAGAAAAATTACATTATTGATGAATTGTAATTGTTAACATAACCCCAAAATACAATCTACGCTAGGTTTTGTACAGATGATAGTTGAAATCAGCATTTATATTGTTATATGAGCGTTTGCTCTTCTTCTGTTGTTAGACAAAATAATACCTTGTTTCTTTACAATCAGCTAAATTGAAGAACTGTAAAATAAAATCATTGAAAAGGTTTGGAAATGTTGATTTTTTTAATTTAAGAAATTAAGATGACGTAAAAGTAAATAAAACCTGTTAATATAGAAAAGATTTACTTTTATTTGGTATAAACTGAATGTAAATCGATCCAGTGGAAGTCTCAGACGAACTGTCCAAAGGATTGAAAAAGTTGACTTTTCTCCCATGTTAAATCTCCATAAGAAAAGTTTATTTCTCAATTTTGACCCATTTAACGTAAATATTTTCAAAATACAAATAAAACCTGCTAATATAGGGACCGAAAACCTTTGTTTTGGTAAAACCCGCATGTAAATCGATCCAGTTTTAGACGTACTGTCCAAAAGTTTTTTCCTTACGGCTTTAAATATATAGAAGGGTTGCCAAGCATTTGATCCGAACAGCTGTGTTATCTGTTTACTGCTAGGAGTGGACTCCGGATAAAACTATTTTTTTTAAGTTTATAAATGATATATTACAAAATTAATATAATATATTTCATGGATAAAATGTGCTTTTTAACAGTAGATTAATAAACCTTTGCACTACATATGAAACATATAAATTTTTAAATAGTTATAGGTATTATCCTTATATATTATTTTCTCAAAGGTGTTTTTGTCGCTAAGCGATATCTCCTTTAGTTCTTCATCAAAATTAATTATTCAAACATCATTTTAAAGCTTATGTTCCCCGCTATTGACGAAAAATATACAAACAACTTAAAATTCATGTTTTCGTTACCAAAATTGATTAAAAAAACGTTTATGTTACACTTCATATTGTTCCTAATGAAAGACACCATCTATTAACAATCTGTTTAACTAACATGACAGCTGAATTTATTCTTGACAATTAGATCGAGACGATATTGAATTATTTCTCATTACTGCTCGAAATTTGCACACCCCTAGTAGATTTATTGATTTGTAATGCAGTAATTAACAGCTGGACAAAAGGTTATAGTTTTCATAAGATTTGCTAACTGTGGTATAAAATCGAGCACTAAAAGAAATACTTACATTTTAGCCACCTGCGAATCACTGTTCACATCATCAGCAATGTGTTTGCTGTTTTATAGACTCTTAGCTGTATTGCAACTTTGTGCGTCTTGGAGGTCGGTAACCATGGCTACAGTCTTCTCATTGGCTTACCGGCGGAAAGGAAAACATACGATTGGCGATTTCTCAATTATACGTAGGCTACTCGAACGGCAATGTGATTGTGAGCGTTTATTGCCCAGAAGTGTCTCCTAAATAGAAATCTTTAGATAGAATATCAATCTACACATAGCACTTTAAGAAAAAACACCACTTTATTTAAAAAACATTTAAAGAAAATGTTGAGTAAAAAAACCCCAGACGTGTTAAGGTATTCGTATACTTAACAGAAAATTAAGACGGGTTCTAAACTTTTGTAAAGAAAATTGATATGATTTCTAAACTTTTGTAAGAAAATTGAATATGGGCTCTTAACTTTTGAGACAAAATTATATTATATAAACTCTTGAGAGAAAACAGTATGGGTTATAAACTTTTATACACAAATTGATATGGGTTTTAAACTTTTGAGAGAAAATGATACGGGCTCTAAACTCTTGAGAGAAAACAGTATGGGTTCTAAACTTTTATACACAAATTGATATGGGTTTTAAACTTTTGTACATAAAAGTATATGAGCTCTAAACTTTTGCAGTAAATATGATATGGGTTCTACACTTTTGTAAGAAATAGTATCGGTTCTAAACTTTTATACACAAATTGATATGGGTTTTAAACTTTTGAGAGAAAATGATACGGGTTCTAAACTTTTGTACTATGAGCTCTAAACTTTTGCAGTAAATATGATATGGGTTCTACACTTTTGTAAGAAATAGTATCGGTTCTAAACTTTTAAGAAAAAATGATAGCCTATGGGTACTTAACTTTTGTAAAAAAATTTATATGAGCTGTATTCTTTTGTACGAAAATTTAATATGGGTTCTAAACATTTGTAAGAAAATGTAATAGAGATTTAAACTTTTGTAAAAAGTTAATATGGTTATAAACTTTTTAGAGAAAATGATAGCCTATGTGGCCTAAATATTTGTACAAAAATAATATGAGTTTTAAACTTTTGAGAGAAAAATTATATTGGTTCTAAACTTTTACGAAAAAAAAATATATGGGTTCTACAATTTTGTAAGAGAATTTAGTATGGATTCTAAATTTATGTAGAAAAATTAATATGGGTTTTAAACTTTTATAAGAAAATGTAATGCGGGTTCAAACTTTTTGAGAAAAATGATATGGGTTCTAAATTTTTGCAAAACAAATTAATATATGTTCTAAACTTTTGTAAAACAAATTAATATGGATTCTAAACTTTTGTAAAACAAATTAATATGGATTCTAAACTTTTGTAAAACAAATTAATATGGATTCTTAACTTTTGTAAAACAATTAATTGATAGGGTTCAAACTTTTGCAAAAAATAGTATAGGTTCTAAACTTTTGTAAAACAAATAATATGGGTTCTAAACTATTGTAAAAACTTTAATGTGGGTTCTAAATTTGTGTGCAAAAATTGATTAAACAAATTTCCCCCCAAAAGTCTCTACTACTCTATAGTATTACAAAAATTCTGAAGCTAAAATTTAAAAAAATGTATGGCGTGTAGATCCCCACTAATAAAATCTTCCACGAATAGAATCGCCTCCAACCCCCTAACCCAACATATTGTCAAGTTCCGGTCTCAGAACTCCCTCTATTAAGGCTGGTTTTATGCAAGGCGTTTCGCGTCCGGCGACAGTCGCCCGGCGTTCCTAGTTCTATTGAATGAAATGGGAGTATTTATACACAACGCCCAACATTTTTGTCGCCGGAAAGTCGCCGGGCGTTCCTATATACCGGCGACAGATATTTAAAACGCTGCTCCCGAGATTGTCGCTCGTAGGCTCTAAATACATTGAGTCAAATGGTGACATTTATGCAGGGCGTTCGGCGTCAAAGCAGTGGACAGGTCTTTGCTCTTCTTGGAATTTAAGGGGTGGGCCAGGGGTGGAGAAGGTTCTATTCTTTTACCCTGACAATGAGTTTATAATATTTTACATCAGTTCCTTTGCACCCTGTGTTGTGTTAAATTACCGAAATGACAGAACAGAATATTTCAGCGACGGATTTCGATGCCACTTCGAAATGTGAGGTGTCGAAATGTTATTTATGACCAAAGTGATGAACACTGCAAAAACAGAAACAAGAAAAAAGAAGAATGGGCAACCATATGTGTATTATAAATATATACACATTCATTAATTATCGTTGAAATGTCTTAACTTAGTGCCAATGCTATCATTTCCTCAGAAAGAAATGCTAAGCCAGTCAGCAAACTAGGGTCACTTTTCACAACGGTTCTTATTTTGCTTTAAAGTTCGTTGAAGAACGTTTCAGACATACGAAAATAGTTAAAAAAAATTGTCGTTGTCTTCTTTCAACTCATCAAATAACGTGTGAAAAACTCCTCTCTGTAATCTGACTCTATTTATTGGATGTACTGACCAGTGCCTTCCTTTACTCGGTTTCTTACACAGTAAATTATGTAACAAGTAAATCGCGATAGGGTCCATATTTAGATTTGCTAATCTGCAGTCAGCACTACGAGCTTAACTTCACAACTACTTGAAGTTGAACTGAAATGAATCAGCTCCCCCACCAATCATATTTAGCTCCCCCAACAAACGCCAAACGCGTGAATAAATTGTGACCGAAATGTCATACGGGCGTTCTTCGAGCGACTAGCGTTTTTCGAGCGACGCGCGTCAGTCAAAATTGTGAAAACGCCGGACGCTCCAAGTTCCGAGTTTCCGGAACGCTGGACGCGAAACGCCTTGCCTAAGGGTCTGCTCCAGAAAACCAGAAAGCAACCGGAAACGCAAGCGCTTCTCTTTACAGCCGTATCTAAACAGTGCAATATCTTGCGGCTGAGCGCTTTGACATTGCCTTATTTTAAACCATTTTATAAATCCATCTTTTGTAATTGAGTGCTGAAAAAAAACTGAATATTCTTTATAAAATTGTGGATCCAGCTTGCGTTTCACTTTTAACTATACATTTTTTATTGTGTAAAGAAAAAAGTTCAAACTTGGTACTTGAAAAATGTCAATTGCGTGACAAATGAAAAAAATTTAAGAACATGTGAAACGTAAAACGGATGCGTATTGTGACTGTGCTTAAAATGAGACCTTGCAAACTATTTTATGATAAAAAATATACGAAATAAATGGTTTGAAATTGAAATATATTTCAATAATATACTCTTATGGGGTAAAAATCGAAGATGGCCGCCACTACAGCAGACACAAGTCGACAGTGGGCTCACATCAGGATCCTCGTAGGCCTACTTCATCAAGCAAAAGAAAATCAAGACGTATTACAACTCGCAGACAAAACGGAAACGAGAACCTTTCCAATACTCATAAATTAGCCCAGTCGGTATAGGTTACAACTACCAGTAATTTGCAATACGGCTGAATTTTTTTTATAAGTACATTAAAGTATGTAGATTAACATAAAACAAAGTTTACCAATCTATCGATTTCCCAAAGTCGACAAAAAATCGATTATCCTTATTATTTCGAGCTGAGATGAAGATAGAGGAAAATAAAAAATACCACCGTGTAGGGGAGGTATTTTTCAACAAAAAAGATCATATGTATTTATTTCATCCGAGCAATGGTTTGCCTGGAAAAAATTCGATAATTCAGGCATGTATTTTGCAGCAGGGGAAATCACTAAAAGGGGACATCTTATTCATATATGAAGCGTTGGCTCATTCTAAATTGGCCGAATTTTAATATATTGAATTGAAACTTGACATAGGAGTTAAAATATATATTTTAAACATTTATGCTGAGTCTCAGTGACGGAATCTCGTCAATCGGTTGCCGAAAGAGGAAAAATGCTTAATAAAGAGGGTTGTATAGAACAACAATACTAGAAGATGGGGGTGATATGGTATAATGTAAAAGTTACCGCACACCGAATAATATAATATACTAGTGGGGTCCGCCACTGCTCGCTTCGCTCACCAACTCCCGCAGCGAAGTAAATGCAAACAGACTATTGTATACTATGATATTTTCACGGAAATAACGATTGATTAGGACAGAAATTTTTAATTTTTGTGTAGAAGAGATGCAATTTTTAAGTTTAAAATTTGATACAGTAAAGGAGTACAGTATTTCAAACTGTAAAAGAGGCCTAGAAAAAAATTAAGTTGGAATAATTTTAATAGTGATAGGTGTTTGAATTATGATATAGTAGGTTTAGGCCTAAGCCATTTTCTTTGTTTTTCTATTACCAAACCTAAACAACTGTTGATTGTGAAGAATAATTACCAGATTCTAAATTTGCCAATTTGGTAATACTCACTCATGCGCTTTCCCTCCCATCTTAAACTTGCACTCCATCTTTCCTTTCAACTTGCCTTTAGCGCATGCCTTGCGGAAAGCCTCTAGAGGCATTCAATTTGTTGACCACACTTGTTCAACAGTTCAATCCTCACGAGATAGAAAAGTCGGACGCGCGTTACTTCGGTTCGCATTAAAATGCCAAAGTATTGAAATCTTGCGAAAATTCTAAAAAATTTACTCTCACATTTTATGATTTTTCTCACGATAAAGCAATAAAAAATTTGTGTCCGTGTGTCTGTCTATGGACATGATATATGCACTCACAGACGTCGTAGAAAACAACTCCTGAATTATTAATGGAACTTCACGGAGATAATTGTTTGTTCAAGAATGTTTACTAGAATGTCGGAGGAAAACTTTCATGAACTGTTGACCATGATTAAGCCCTGCACACACCAGAGCGATACTCCGTGCGATACCAGAGCGGGCGCTATACTTTTTCTTGGAAATTCTCTTGCGATACCAGTGGTCCGTGCGATACCATGGTGGCTTATGGAGCCGCACACACCAGAGCGAACTGCGATACGCGATACTGAGACGAATGCGATACTGTAGCGATATTATCGCAGTAACGCTGCATGCACTGTCCGCAGCGCTTTATCGCAGCGATATCACGCGGCCAAACCATTGAACTACTCAGTTTTGTCTGTCCTGTGCACGTGTAACAACAACATGTCGTGTATCACCGAACACTTACTTGAAGTTGTTTATACATACCCGGTGCTCTATGATTTAAATCACAAGGATTATAAGAACATACGGAAGAAAGACAAGATCTGGGAGAACATCGGAAAGACACTGAATACTTCTGGTAAGTATGAAAAGTTTTTCTGGTCCCAAGAAGCACTTTGCTAGCTAGGACCAAACCTTTCTTCCAGGATAGGTACTGCATAATATTTAATGAACCAAGCCTAGTAATTATGTTTTGTGTGCATATAATTTTAGCCATTTTATTGTTTAGTACCACCACGTGGTAAGTGTTGGTAAGGTTGTTTGGTACAGTGAGGAGGAAGCAGCTTGAGCTACAGGAAGTAGTGACGCCGTCTACCGTGGGAACGTCTGCCCTTGTATTTCAATTCCCAAGTCAACTCTTTGGTACTTTCCTTTTCAATAATGTCAGCAATCAAACTCAGCAAATCGTCAAAACATTCCTGATTCATTCTAAAATATATGTAGAATCTTTTTCCAACTTTTCTTAACTGGGGCATGAGCATATGGTACTCGCCAAATTGCAGCCGTTCTTTATTTATGTCGTGTACCCACATTTTCCTTGCTCTTTCGTCTTCTAGTACGGCTAGTAACAGCAACGCTTCTTCTTCATCAGACGATGTCATGGTAAGTAAACACACAGTACAGTATACAAACACTAACTATAACACAACACTTTTACGTCTAGAGAGTCACACGACCACCGCCCCCTACGCTCCCCTGAGGCGTACTGGCTTTCCCGCGCGTCTCTTTTCCCGCTCTGGTGTGGAAGCACCTGTTTCCGCTGCGATATTATCGCCCAAGTATCGCAGATAAAATTCTAGGAATTATATCGCGTCGCTCCAGCGATAAAGTATCGCTCTGGTGTGTGCAGGGCTTTAAGCTGGAAATTAAAAAAAAAAACTCTCCCTTCCGAAATTCCGTTCCTCCTGAAATTAGGCTGGCGATTACGCTAATGTTCCTGGCTACCGGACATTTTATATCATCTCTATCATATCTATTTAAAGTGTCGAAGTAATGCATTAGAGTGTACATAAATCACCCATAGCACGGACCCGCAAAGTCAGATACCTTGGAATCACGCTTGACGCTAAATTAAACCTGTCCCATCACGCCAAGCAAACTCTGACTAAATCCGTCCGTGGCAGACTCCTTCCACCGCTTCGTGGCCCCCTACCGCTTCGTATCAGATTGTCCATGTACAAAACATATATCAGACCGGTACTTACGTACGCAGCTCCAGCTTGGTACTCTTTGCTATCTGTTTCTTGGAAGAAAAATTTGAATTTCTTCCAGAACAAAACTCTCCGTTGGATCACCAACTCCCCATGGTACGTAAGGAACGTCACCATCTCTCAAGGGCACAAAATCCCCACACTCGAGGCTTCATCCTAAAATTAACACATAGGGTCAAACACAGAGCCGAAGGGTCTCAACACACACACATAAAACAGATCATCACTGATCCTGCACCTGCGCAGGTCAGAAGAACCCTTATGTCTGGTTTACGAACCACCATAAGTAAACAAAAATCCAAGCTCTATTCTTAAACGCCACACACTTTCGTAATCAATCCCAGGGTATTTCATCGATCCACAATCTCATTCCCACTCAAAATTTAGTCATAAAGTTTCAATAAAGTCATTTTTAGTTACAGATAAGCAGCTATTGTTATAAAACAGATGCTGTCTTCCACCAAGACTACGGTCTTGCCAATTTGCCAGCATTAGAGTGTCCGCAACAAACAGTAGCGATTTATACACAAACCACGGTGATTCGTACACTTTCCGAGCAGGACCCGTTTTCTTTTTTTTTTCACTTTTGCGTGTTCTTTGGCAAAATATGATCGCAATCTTTTTATTTTAGTTTTCACTTTTTCTAAGTTTAACTGGTGCTTGTCGGCCAACAACTTAAGATTATCGCGTCTAGTAAGTTTGTTTGTGTAACCAGAGTTGTTGACGTCCCACAACGCCGATAATAGACTGGACTCTGCAATAAAATTTGAAATTGCTTCTGAAGACTGCGACATTATGACTAGTTTAATGAGGCAAGAAAATCCAAAGGTGAAGGATTCACTTGCAATAAGGCATGCGCTATTGCATTCTGAGAATTTTACGGGGGAAGAGGCACGCGTCTACGCTTGCCACACGTTCCCTTCACCGTGCGTCATATTGAAGATGAAAGGGAAAAAGAAAGCGCACGAGTGTGCACATAGCTTAAATGCTTTAAAGAAACGTGAGTTGGTTCAATAAGGCTAACCTAAAATCCAAATCAGTTTTATTTGTAGGAATATGTAACAACAAATGCTCGAATTGTAATACAGTAAGCTTTTTTTTATTTATTTATGAACCTAAAAAAACTGTTGGTTGTGAAGTAACCTGATCCTAAATTTTCCAATTTTTTTGCTATGGTAATGAATCCAAATCAGCTGTTTTATTTGTAATATGTAACAAGATATGTTTGAATTATAATTCAGTAAACTTTTTTGTATATTTTCTGTTTGTTTTTATTCGTTAACCTAACCTAAAAAACTGTTGGTCTGAAAAATAATTAACTGATTCTAAATTCATGTAAATGCATTCTACAAAAGTGTGTTGATTCAGTATTATAGAACAAACGTAGAATTGTGTTGCTAAGTTTTTGATTCAAATCAGCTGTTTTATCTGTTATAGCTGGGAGTGAATCCTCATATTTTGAACATTTTCAATCCTTATCATAAATATTTTGCAAAATTCTTTCTTAGTACACTTCTAGATAGCGGTATGATCGAAGGTACCCTGAACATTTTGAGGCTCCAGCTACCATAGTTTTGACTGTACGTTGATTATGAATCAGTCAGTAGGACATCTTATTTTATATAATAATATATGTGATGCGGAAAACTAAGGGACCATTTGTCGGGAAACAAAATTTTGCGTGAGACGCAAAAAAACCGAAACACGTCAATTTCGGTCATTTTTACTTTCTCCACCCTATACGTAGTATATGGAGAAAGTATTGTTTTCGTAAAAATGTTCGAATTTGAATTTTCAGTTGAATTATCTGTTTTGGTGCTCCCAGAACCCCAACAAATTTTTTAGTGCAATTATCTGTGTTGGTGCTCCCTGAACCCAAAAAAGTGTTTTTAGAGTGGTGTCTGTCTGTCAGTCTGTCTGTATGTATACACGACCAGAGAGGACACTATTGGTCCGATTTTCATGAAATTTGGTATGTAGGTACTAAACCCTAATATCTCCAGGCATTTTTTTTCATTTTTTTGAATTTTTAATTTTTAAGGGTAATTTACCCCTAAAAACCGACAAAAATGCAAATTTCTCAAAAACATCTCTAACTATTTTGATCAAATTTTCAGTATTTATAGTGCTTAAGATGCCAAACAAAATGACACCACCCGCTTTTATCAAAACTTCGGCGTTTTATAATTATGGGGAAATGTTTAAAAATAAACAATTTTGTGTTGTCAATCTATCATCGCGGCAGCGGCCGAACGGGGTAGCACCACGGTAGCGAGCATGGCCAGTAATTCAAAGGTCGCGCGATCGAATCCCGCCTGGGACAATAATTTTTTTATGCGATTGACGTAGGTAGAATATTATTTTTTGTTTTGTTCTAAAAAGTAGTAAATAAAATTATTAAAAACAATATTATTTTGACTACAGTAAGTTGGGAGAAAGTTTGTGTCAGTTAACTGATACCGTTTATTTTGTTCTTTGTTTATTGTAATAAACTTCTTAATTTATCTGAAATTTGTGTTTATATGTTCACCAACAAGTATTATTGATGTTACAAATGTATTTTTGTAAAGGTTTGTCATTGTTGGGAAAAAGGACCAAATGTCGTTATGGAATGTAGGGTTGGAGCCTTTGGCACCCATACCCGGGGGCAGGGGGAGGCCCCCCCCCCCCCCTAGATCTTGTAGAAAGGAAACATGTATCTTGATAATTATAGTCAGGTGATTTTCTTTTAAAGCGATTAATTTAAAAATATCATTTTTATATTAATACAATGTATTAAATAAACACATACCTATTATGTTTTGCTTAAAAAAAATATCGATGTTTTCGGGGTGGATATTATTTAACATCGATGGTAAACATCAATGTTTTTCTGTTGATGTTTTCCGCATGGCATGATCATATGGATCATTTCTACTTTGAGAATGCATTGCAGGACTAAATGCTGTGTGGGAAAGGAAGTAAGAAGCGTACTCCACATCCTTGATTAGTTGACAATATCTGAGTCATCCTAAGCAGAGTTTCTTAGTTTTTAATTTTCATCGCATCGGTTCAGAATATTTACAGTTTTCAGGTAAGAATGAGTTACACCTTTATTTTATCATGAATAACAATTATACTACTTATAGATAGTTATAGTTACTACCTTGCCACTACTAACGTAATATTTTTACTTTCCTTACCCTATACTAGGTAAGGTAAGTATTGCGATCGACCCAAAAATTCGATGTCGAGTTTTCATAATATCTTTACGTTTCAAGGCCCCCTGAGTCCAAAAAATGCATTTTTGGCAATTGGTCTGTCTGTGTGTCTGTGTGTCCGGAGTGCACAGGGCAAACGGCTGGACGGATCGAACTGAAATTTACAGGATATCTTCAAACACGTAAACAATTAAACCCATGTAAATTTGAAGCAAATCGGAGGTGGTGTCTTACCGTGGGACCAGTTTTTAGCACATTTTTGGTATTTACTCCAAAACCCCTCTAACGATTTTGATTAAACTTTGCTAACATACTCTACTCAGACCCCCTTAACACGCTATGTACACTATATACCCTTAAAAATTCGTTGAAAAAAGTTATTACAAAAACGCAAGTTATTTTGTTTGTATCTCCGAAATGGCTGGTCCTATCGATTCAGCGTCCAAAAGAATGTCAAAAAAGATACCCCACTCAACTTTTTCCATTTTTTCAAAAATTGACCCCAATAACGCCCTTTTTGGGGGCAAAAATTACTTTTTTTAAACTAGCCGTGTTTGGTATCGACCTTGACATTTTTGGGGGTGAGAAATCGATTGAGACCAAAATCAGGTCCGTGGGATTAACCGTTTTGAAGTTAGTACCGCTTTCTTCGAAACGGATACTCCTATTAACTCGAAAATGGTATCATCAATCTCTCGCTCGAAAAATTTGGTAATTGATACAGCATCTATTTTGGTAAGGAAAGTTGTGTGATGTGCACACCAGATGTTTTTAACTTGAAGACGAGAGGGTGTCCCGTCCCTCAAACGGTTTTTTACCAAATTCAAATACATCCACTTTGGTATAGGCCTAACGTGAGTTCCCTTGTTCAGTTGGTTGTAGGCCTATTGTTTTTTGGTGATATTTGTGTGTAAACTGTAAACTCAGTGTACCGATTATTAATTTTTGTTTCAAATAGTTCATAAATAATATATGGGAAGTAACAAAATGGTTTCCGAATTTATTTATTGAAATTGAATTTATTACAAGGATAAATTTCTACTAATAAATAAAAAAAATGTTAAAATTATATTTAAATCTAGTTTCGAGCATTTTGAGTTTGATAAACTATGGAATCTTTTTTCAAATAGCTATAGAAAAAAGATTGATTGCTATGTCATCTACATAGCCTTAGATGTATGTTCCTGACTGGCTAATTTCTGTAAGGAGACCATCGACCACCAAGCTCTGCAGCAGAGGTGAAAGAACTCCTCCCTGTGGGCCCTCTTGTGGCCGTGACCTCAATCGATTCACCAAGTAGGGAGCTTTGTATGCCCTGCTTCATAGCATGGAGTACACCCATCTTGTTACGGCCGGGTCCACATCTCGCTCTAGCAGTTTTCACACTATTGAATCAAATGATGTATTGTCGAATTCGCCTTCTATGTCCATGAAAGCGCACAGGGATATTTCCTTCCTTGCCAGGGTATCCTCGATTCTGCCCACCAGACTATGTAGAGCAGTTTCACAGGGTTTTCCCAGTTGGTTTCAATGAAGGTACCTTGAAGAGCACCCATTTTCTAATGTGTCTTTCCACCAGCCTTTCCACTGTTTTCAAGAGAAACGAGGATAAGCTAATGGGTCGATAAGCTTTGGCATCAGAATAATTTGCTCTGCCGCGCTAAGGAATGAACATTACTCTGCTGGTCCTCCATGCATGTGGATTGTAGCTTCATTTTAGTTAAGAAATTGTGACAATGCTTCTGGCCAGTTTCAAGAGCTAACCCCAACTACACTTCGACTACAGCCTGCAGTGTCACTATTTATGCATCCAGGGAAGTTAGTTTCAAGTAGTACCTTGAGCGTCTCTTCCGCTGTTATAGTGTAACCTCCTGTCAGCTTCCGTAAGGTGCCCTCAGGATTATGAGGTTTTGAAGCCATTACTTGTTGCAGCCTAGCTGCCTCCCTTTGCCTATTCACTTTGTTAATGCTTTCCAGGAATCAAGTTTAGCTCCATCAGAAGTTCCAGGTCTCTAGAAGGAGGAGGTGTGCTGGCATCATATGGCAGGTAAGCGGAGCTCAAAATTAGGCCCTGACTGTCCTTCCCATTCTGCCAGTGGATTATCACTTTAGTAATATGTCTGGAACAAACTTCGATTAAAGGCAAGCATTGTAATCCCGGCCTTACAAGAATGCAGGTTCAGTTGTTGGTAATTGAGTTGTAAAAAATAAGCTTACCTTCTGCATCTGCCAGTCTTGTGTCCGACCTCGGTGGAGCACCAGGTCGATGTGTTTTTGCCGGAATGTTTGACAGAAGGAGGCCGAAGCCGCCTTACTGTGGTGAAGGTTTATCGGCAGGACCATCAGTATTGTCTCTTCCTGACAACAAGAGAGATAATGTTGTCTCTTCTGACTTCTCGCCACAACATACATGCCCTTTACATCCTGCTGCTTTGATGGCTGCAAGAGAAGAGTCTTTGCAGCCAGTGGTTGCAAAGGCTGCAACCAGTGCGGCCTTTGGGGTCCTCCTTTGTCGCCAAGGTTTTCCAATCTTTGACCCTGAAGCTCGGGTTTTGTTTGTCGAGCATATCTCGGATCCTTTCTGGAGTCCCTGCCAGCTTAACAGGTGCTCTGAGGAACACCTTGGTAGCCTGCAGGATATCTTTTCAGTCACCAACGATTAGCTCGACATCCTCGCCCAAAGGTCTAATGCATATAACTTTCGTCAACCAGAGTTCGGTGTGGGAATTGGAGCACAAGATGATGAGTACTAATTTTCTCCATATATGAGCCTGAGAAGACTGGGTATGAGCCATCCATCAGACACTCGATCTTGTCCATAGAGGCATTTTCTAATGTTGTACCCTGCTCCTTGGAGAATTTTTCTTCAGTGAAACATTTTGATGGAGGAAAGAGCTTCCTTAAACGAAGATCCGGGTTGCGCCGATGTCGATGCACCATGCTCACTAGATTGTTTAGGTCTCTTCCTCTGTGTTTCGTTAGAAGGGTGTGTTGGAGCTTCAGCTCTGCTGTGCTTCTGGCCCCTTTTCATGAGTGAGGAAACATTGGCAGCTGTCGAGGCAGCAACTTTATCAAACAATCAATCAAATTTTCTTCCGTTTATCAAATTTTTGGGGTCATACTCACAGCCTTATTTGGCCTTGAGAGCACACCTCCTGTCTCCTTTGGGCATCCTAGACCGCCTCTGTTCCACATTTAGCGAGACCAACTGCTTGGTAGCGTCCGTCAGCTCAGAGCCCGACTCAACCTCCCCCTTACTGGGATCTACCTCCATATCGACAAATCTAGAACCCTGCTCGATGGCTGGTTCTCGTCTGTTGACAAAAGACGCAGATTCAGATGCTTCTGAGTTTTGGACAAAGTGAGCATGCTCTGAGGCCGCTACTTGTCCTGAGTGATCGGCTGAATTTCCAGCTGGTGGC
This sequence comes from Philaenus spumarius, assembly GCA_018207615.1. Lineage (NCBI taxonomy): Eukaryota > Metazoa > Arthropoda > Insecta > Hemiptera > Aphrophoridae > Philaenus > Philaenus spumarius. Next base: position 19,421 of record JAGFPH010011502.1, read on the forward strand.
TGGTTCTCTGCCGTATTTTGTTTTTGTTTCAGAACCATATGGTTCCCACGAGTAGTGCAGGGTAATAAAAATGTCCACCGCACAGAGCCCACATGTATGGTAAGGTTAAGTTTCCCTGAGAGGTCGATTGGTATCTCAGGTATCCCGTTTATGCACCAGTACCCTGGTAGCATTCATTCTATCGGCACGGGTGAAAAACCTTCGGATTGGCGATTTTATTTCAAGGTTTACTCGCTTAGATCTGTTGAATTCAACCTAGACCTTAGTCCAGCGCAGGGTCACCTCGTGCAGGATGCAACTCTTCATTGCATAGGCCCAACTCTTCAGTCGAGTGAGCCAACTAAAATGGTCTTGAGTGCAGATATACCCCTGAGGGCAATGGAATGAGTGTCACATCCCTTGTGACGCTTACCTTCTCGACAACCAAGCTAAATAACTTGATCTCGCTGCAGCAAGTGGGATACTTTACTATAGTTGGCTTGCATAGTTGCAACGCACTGTAGTGTGGGGATATCTTGAGGTTTTTTGATTGGCGCACGTAAACTTCTGAATCGAGTATTGAATGAGTGTGATTGAGGGAGTGGATGGTTCAGTGTAACGTTTAAATAAAACGTAAAAACCAATCATATCTCCTTTCCAGTCATATCTCAACCAGCATGCCAGCCACTGGCAACGTGTAAATGGGGTCTAAGGGATGACTGCTGTAAACATGAACATTGCACTTGCACTCTAGCTCGACCTAGGCACAGCCATTAAAAACACACTGATAACCAAGCGTACAACTTGACCGAGCTGTGGCTTTCGGTAGACCTGAGTCACAAACTCTGTGCCACTCAAGGCCATAGCCACGGGGGAGGGATAGGGGGTAAAACCCCCCTAAATTTAGCAGTAAAATTAATACTAGGTTTAAAAAGTGCAAGTTAAATTATAAAATAGACAACACAACAGAGGATCCAGCAACATATTTTACATCATTGTGCATTGCATGCATACTGATATTTAGATATACTTGATTAAACTACAACGTACAATACACATGGATGCAGTAGGTTACAGCCTTACTCTCTTGTGAGCTTGATCTTATCTAAAATAAGAAAACTATGAAAGTTCAACAAAAATACTTTATTCTAACAAAACACGCTACGCATTGTGTATTGCAAATATTCCCAATACGGGGGTTGGCTTGCGAAGCACGCAATGTACTGTGTATTGAAAATACTTCCAATACGGGGGTTGGCATTTGAATAACGAATAACGCAATGTATTGTGTATTGAAAATACTTCCAATACTATACGGGAGTTGGCGCTTCTCCTGACCTGACCCCCCCCCCCCCGAAAAGTTTGCCTTGATGCCACTAATGTAACTCATTGTAAAACTTCAATCAAAAATAATTACAAACACCAATACTCTGTATAAAAGAAAATTAAATTAACACTTTTTTTAATTCATCATAATTTTCTTAGTTATTCAGAAGAATATTTTTTGCGCTTGCGCCTTTATGCTTAATGGGCCTAGTGGTAAATCCAGCTTGATTAAATGAAGGTGAAATTATTTAAACATCAATGCTAACAAATTTATTTATTAAGAAACACTTTAACACAACAATATTGGCACTCATCGGTTAAACCTAATGAGATATTTATCCAGCAAACACACAAAACTTCAGTCCCTCTGGAGTACTGCTACATCTGCTGGTTCTATATGTATCTGTGAAACATTTTATAACCTTCCACCTTCCTGCAAAATAAAAAACAAAACCAACCAATTTCTGAAACATCCAAAATAAACCAAAAAAACTTCAACTTTTTCTCATAACATTTCAAATAAACAATTTCTTGTAGGCTAAACGAACAGAAATGATATATAGCAGCATCTCGTGCTGGCTGAACTCAAATTTCATCTTAAACTTGTAAAGGTCTAATCAGGTATTGCCATGTATTCGTATTCTGTATACACATGTATAATTTTCGTTGCCATAGTTACTCAGAATTCTGACTTCCACTGCTTCAAAATGGTTTACAATTCCAATGGATTCCTGAAATCAAAATATAAAATAAAATATAAAATATTATACACAGTAGTGTAACTTGTGTAAAGGAATATATTTTCAACAAACACAGTAGATTTCAAAAACAAGAGCACAGATAGTAAAAAATAGTTCAATCACGCAGCTGAACCTCTGACGTGAATTGAGCGAACTTCCAAAATTAAGTTTTTATGTTTTAGGTCCTCAACTATTTGGGAAATTGGTATACTCATGAAGGCGCTGAATAGAATCATGTGTACAAAATATATTAGATTTGCTTCGGTTGCAGCAAACCCAGCCGTGAGCGCCAAGGATTAGAAGCTGCCCCCATGGATTTGAAGCGGGTACTTTTATGGTATTTTACGTTTTGATCGATTTTGGGAAAACCAGAAGCGTAAAAAACAGAATGTGTAGAATCTATACTTACATTATAAACAGATAACAAAATTTTGTTTGTATGTAGGGGGTAATCTCTGGAACTACTGAACCGATTGAAAAAATAGTTTCACTAATAAAAAGCTACACTATCCCTGAGAAACATAGGCTATAATTCATTTTGATAAAAACATTTTTTATTTCAATATTTGTAAATTTAGTCGAAATAGTTTGATTTGAACATTTAACATTATTTACCATCTTACTGTACATAAGATGTACTATAAGTACAAACTTCTTATATATAAGCATGTGGCCCAGTGGCTGTAGTACATTATTGAATAGAAAGATTAGTAATGGTACTCTGTGATCATAGATCCACAACAGAAACACACAATCGTTGTATGACTTGTTATTGATATGTGACACATAGCAACAGTATTCTATGACAAAATAAATGAAAATCATCTGCCGGAATATAGCGATAAAAGTTCAGCAAGGAGCGAACAAAAGCTTCAGCCAAGGTTTTTTCGGGAGAAGACGAAAGAACAAGGGAAATACACTGTATTCCTTCTATCTTCATAAAGGACAGTTTTAAAGTATAGGGCGTTCAAAAGTCAAGAACTATAGTCGCAGTACATATTCTCTAAGAAACAGTAATGTACAAGAGGAGACATAAATCACTGTTTGTGTGGAAATTTTTGTGTGTTGAATGCAATAAGTAACCTATGTAATTTTCATGTTTTCTGGCTCTCAAATACCACGATTTGTCGTTGTAGCCTATTTAGTATTGCCATGTTTACTGGCTTTCCTCTAACAGCTGTGCAAATTGTTATGTCTCATAGAGAAGACATTGCTTTTGGAAATCAGGGTATTGCAGTTTCAATGGTTATTGTACTTCCTGAGTGATGTAGTTAGTGATGTTTTGTAATTTTTTAAATAATGACAGGACAACAAAGCAATTACCCTAACAAAGCAGAGAAACTAACAAGTCCCTGATTGGTGGTTAACATCCAATCAAACTTAGTTTCCACGGGACAATGTCCGCAGCAGTTATGATACACAAAGTTACTGGATACAAATCTTATCTAATTTTACTTGTACTGAACTGATATGTTTAATAGGTCGTGATTTAAATTAAATAAATATAAATGGGTTGAAAAAAAAGGAATTAAAAATTAGGAAATTAAATTTTGATAACACATACTCAACATGTATAACGTGATTAAATAGCTCTGCATTAAAATGTTGCGCTTGCGTTTTTACTTTCTCCACCCTATACGTAGTATATGGAGAAAGTATTGTTTTCGTAAAAATGTTCGAATTTGAATTTTCAGTTAAATTATCTGTTTTGGTGCTCCCAGAACCCCAAAAAATGGTTTAGTGCAATTATCTGTGTTGGTGCTCCCTGAACCCAAAAATATTTTTAGTGGAATTTTTTGTTTTGGTGCTCCCTGAACCCAAAAAAGTGTTTTTAGAGTGGTGTCTGTCTGTCAGTCTGTCAGTATGTATACACGACCATAGAGGACACTATTGGTCCGATTTTCATGAAATTTGGTATGTAGGTACTACACCCTAATATCTCCAGGCGTTTTTTTCATTTTTTGGAATTTTTAATTTTTAAGGGTAATTTACCCCTAAAAACCCATAAAAAACAACAAAAATGCAAATTTCTCAAAAACGGCTCTAACGATTTTGATCAAATTTTCAGTATTTATAGTGCTTAAGATGCCAAACAAAATGACACCACCCGCTTTTATCAAAACTTCGGCGTTTTATAATTATGGGGAAATGTTTAAAAATAAACAAGTTTATGTTGTCAATCTAGCATCGCGGCGGCGGCCGCACAGGGTAGCACCATGGTAGCGAGCACGACCAGTAATTCAAAGGTCGCGCGATCGAATCCCGCCTAGGACAATAATTTTTTTATACGATTGACGTAGGTAGAATATTATTTTTTTGTTTTGTTCTAAAAAGTAATAAATAAAATGATTTAAAACAATATTATTTTGACTACAGTAAGTTGGGAGAAAGTTTGTGTCAGTTAACTGATACCGTTTATTTTCTTAAAATTTAGTTCTACCAATTAAGTACCTTTGGTCAATAGTATAAATCGTTTAGTAAACATTTGTTTACAATTTTTTTTCAGGTGTTACATACCATATTGTTCACGTAGAAGGTCTGTCTTGATGCACCATCCTTATTGTATTCAAATTCACCCAAAAACACTGTAAACATCATGTCTTTAGTAGTTCCCTGCAATCAGACAAAAAAATACAAATTATTGGCGTACGTAATTGTAATAAGTAAAATTACATTGTATTTGATTTCTATTACGCAGCTGATGTTCCTCTTGACCAAAATTAGCTTTTAAAAAAACCATGACCATTCAATATTTAATTATTTTAAAAATACTGTCACATTAATGTGCACACACCTCAAGAAATTAGAAGATACCACAATAGCACTACCTACTTACTTGAAGTTCTGGAATTGGTCAGTGAAAAAAGGAAGTGCGATGAAAATGCTGGCAAACCCGTGTTCCTTAAGAAAAAATTAAATCATCTTTGCCCGAATCTTACAAGTTTACTAAAACCTATTAAAAATAAGTTCATTACTTGATAGACTACAGCTGATTCATTTTTCAGAGTCCTTTGGGTGATAGAAACAATGAACTACAAAACGCCAAATACAGTAATAACTCGACATTCGCGGACTTGATATTCACGGTTTTGATTATTCGCGGTCGCTAAAAAAGAAAAAAGACTTTATAAATACCAATAAAGTACATGCAAAATTCGTAAATTATTATAGTGTAGCACTGTAATTATTATTGTACGAATTTAATAACATCTTATAAATACCACGTCCGCTAAACACTCACAAATACAAAAAAACATACAATATAGCATTTCCCTACAATACACCTCTGCGTGAATACAAGTGGACTTGTGCAAATGAAGGTCAATGGCATACTGTGATTTAGTTGGAGACATCAATTTAGTGTACAGCAAGTCAAATTAATTTTAAAGAATTCATTGAAATTACAGTAAAATATTTTGAAAGAAATTAAGTTTTTACTACGTTTTATCACTCGTAACCAATATTTTCGGTACTGACAGCGAACGATAGTTTGATGCCTTGACATGAATGACTAAGTTCTAAAAATAGACAAACCCAGACAATGAACGAGCAAATAAGGATCGGTATGTACCGTTATGAGAGCACTGACCTTGAGGGGAGAGTGAGATGACTAACAACGCTCCAATAACTTATAAAATGATCAACTGTATTCTACACTCCAAACAATTGTTACCATCCAAAAATAAAACTTTGTGGAATGCGTATTGGGCTCAAATAAAATGGATGGCACATACAGAAAGTTCATAAAAGCAAAATATACCAGACACAAGTCTTACCTTAATTCCGAAGTCGAGATATCTGAAATTTTCCTTGACAGGTTATTGGATAAATACAATTAATGTACACATTTATAACAATAACGTTAATTTATTTAAAAAAATTGATACGCCCTTAACATGAAAAAGAATGAACATTATATATAAGCCCCAAAATAACAGATTGATTTAATTAATTCCCTCCCTTACAAAATTAAAGAAAAGCCCACCCTGTATATAATTATATATTTAAATATTAATTTACTTAATTAATCCAAGAAATTAAACTATAAAAATGGTACAAATGGTCTTAAAGATTAGTTTATAATAGTACTTACAAACTATTCTGTATATTTTATGTTGGCCAACGTTTATTAAAAGAAAATATGCGCATTGTATGTAATAAAAAACTGCAATTCCGAAAGTATAAACAAAATAAAATAATGTAAAATTTTGTACTTAAAGTATTATTAGAATCATGACGTCATTATAATTTAAAAATAAGAATTTTGATTTCCGACTCTTGGAGTCCGTGGTGTCAAAAGTAGGTACCTCGCCGCCCTTATTATTTAATGAAAAACATATGTATATATATTACAACAACATACTATTTTGGTTACATGAAAAGTTAAATAGCCTTTTTATATTTCTGAAAGTCACTGACCCTGGCTAATTTATTATAAGTTCATACTGATTTAAAAATAGCCTGTTTCTGTTTATATTTTATAATAAGTTTTTGATCAACTGAATTCACTTTGTTTAAGACAGCGTAGTAATAAGTTGTAGTTGCGGAGGTGGAATCACATTTTATTACAGTTGCATATTGATAAGAGTTGAACTAAAGTAGAACTTGTAGCAGTAACTTAAATCAGGAAGTTAAACCAGATTTTCTCTAAAGAATCAGAACATAATATAGGCATTAGTTACTTTATATAGCCAAAGATAAAATATTATGTCAGAATGAAAATACAGCACGTTTACAGCAGGCATGCTGTAATTTGGCTTGTTGTAAACTGTTTGAACGTGCCGATTTGGTCTAATATGACGTTATAATACATAAGTTTCACTTTAGTTTAATATCAAGGTTGTTTGTCACAGAGTTACTCTTTGTTTCTGGCAAACTGAAACAAATATACTGTTTTTAATTGACTAGCTGAATTATACTTTTACAGGAACTCTTTAGAGCACAAAATATAACTTGTAGGTAATCACACATGGGTTCACTTTAGTTTAAATTATGTATTTTTCCAGGCTAATTATTAAAATCACTGTTTAGACTATTTAGAATAGTTGTAGGCTTTACAAAATATCAATATTTATATGGTTAATTAACTTACAAATTGCTTTTGCAAAATACAATGGCTTACACATAACAAACGGCAACTAATAGTAAATGACATTTGCAATTATTGGAAAAATTCAGACATCGTAGACTACATGCTACATATTAAGCAAAAATAGAAATTTTACCTGGTATATAGCTATTAACTCATGTTGTAGAAGAAATAAATACTACATGTTACGGACCACCAGCAAGCGTGACCTACTGTACTGCGTGGTAGATCAAGGTTAACTAACTAGCAAAATGGCGGGGGTTCGCCTTGAACAACTAGGGCACGGTGCAAGACGGGCTCCGACAGTGCTGCCGCGGTGAGACAAAGGTGAATAACAGCCCCTGCAGGCGACAGAGTATGTAACCGCAAAGTATTGGTGTAGGTCAAATAGAAGCTATCGGGCAAAATTAGGGTGAACGTTACACAATTCAGCTCAAATACTAAACCTTTCAAGGACTTTTTTTACCGCATAAAAGAGCGAAATCGAGTAAAGTCGGACCGCGTATAACAAGGACTGCCTGTACATTATTTAAATTAATTATGGGTATTAGTACATATTTTAAAATTTTCTATATATCACGAACATAACGCCCCTTTTTCTATAAATATTTGGTTTTCGCTATTCGCGGTTTCGTTATTAGCGGCAATTTGTCCAGTGGCGGCTCGTGAGTAAAATGCTGGGGGGGCACACACCACCGGGGTGTTTGAACATTTTGTGTATTTTAGAGAGTTTTTAAGGCAATCTAGGTATTAAATTTGTGATGCCATATGTTTCTGAAATACTTATCATATGTAAATCTGAAATACTCTACTTACACACCATTAGTTATATTGCTTGTAGCAGAAGTCCATCCTTCTTTCCGACTCACTAGATACGTCGCTCTGCGCATGCTCGGACGCCGTCCCAAGCCTTCCATAAGGCACAAGCTTAGACGCGTCATAGCACCAGCAGCCCCCACCACTACCACTCTTCATATAACTGCATGGTAATGGATTGGGACGTTCTGGCCAGCGCCCCACGGCTACAAATACAAACTTCTCGCGCTATTTTTGCGTGTTTTTTTCCTACATTTTCGATGTATGTGATTGAAAAAAACACTTTGGTTAATTAGATGTATAATTATAATTGAAAGGTTATTTAATTTTTTTTTCTTTTTCAAATCTTTTGGAGGGGCGGCGTTCGAGAGCCCTTATGGGCAAGTCGCCACTGAATTTGTCGGAACCTATCCCCCGTGAATAGCGAGGGATCGCTGTATCCAAATCTCACCAATCATGTAATATGACAACATGTGAGCTAGGAGTGATAAAGAATAGGCAGATTATTTGCTGAAAATCTACCAGCATCTTCCTAAACTGAAAAACGATAAAGGATAAGGAAACTGATCTCTGGCCAGTTTTGCGCACTCATTGTCTTGTCACAGTCCACCTGATCTTTTGCTACTGCGTTGTTGGCGTGAAATAGTGGCAACTAATCAGTAAGAGCATCATCAAACAGAAGAATTTGAAGGACTACTTTTCCTGCCAATCTTAACTAAAATACAATATGTGAGTTTTATTTGATACAATATTAAAATCATGTGATCAAAAATCGTTTCAGAAACCTACTTTGGCTCCTAGGTAGACAATATGCTCTGTCTCTCAACAACAAACTTTTAGTCTACTGTTTAATCCTCAAACCTATTTGGACCTATGGCATTGAACTTTGGGGCACTGCAAGCAAGTCCACAATAGAATGCATGCAGAGGGCCCAAAATAACATTCTACGAGTTATTTTGAATCCACAATGGTATACTCGTATCTCTGAGATCATCCATAACACCTGGACATGCCAACGATCCAAGAGGCAAATATTTGTCGAAGTAGGAATCACAAGAAGCGCCTTCCGGAACATCCTAACCCTTTTGCAAACTGTTGTTAACTCCATGATCTGTCAGAAGGCTGAAGCGAAAGGACATGCTGTCTGACTAGGAAGAATTGCGGGCGGTGGCTCTTCTATCTTCATAACGCCATTTTCTCTTTAGCTAATCTAACTATAATCTGTTGACTAATTGTAGATTAAAATAATAAAATCTAAAAAAATAAAAAAATGTATACAATATTAATTTTGTATCACTGTTCACTGTGTAGTTTTTCTTAATCTACAAGTTTGCGTCATTTTGTATTTATTAAAAAAGGAGTTCTCAATCTAGGGGCGTAGGAGAATTTGAAGGGAGGCGTACTAAAGAAATAAAAAATATTGTCAATGACAAACAGTACCAGTCCACTCATATTGTTGTGAAAATGCCTGGTATTACATGCCAAGCCAAAATAGATCCGAGATTACCTCAAATAAATTTGTATAAAGTTCTTTGATTTCATATGTTCTGGTTCTGATAATAATATGTTCAAAATAAAGTTAGGTGTAGTAATATTAAATTTTGCTTGAAATTATCTATATTTTCATTTAATAACCAGCTTCAGCTATCCTAACCCGTGTCAGTTTCAAATTCCAATTGTACTACTTACTACATATGGTGGTGGTGTGGAGGGAGGCGTGACATCACACCAGTGTTCAAAAGGGGGCACAGAGCCTGAAAGGTTCAGAACCCGTGCTTAACCCTCCCTGTGGCAGAATGCACAAATTGACATTCTCTCAGGCGGAAGATGCAACCATTTCGAACATATGGGAGAATTTGCATATTCGATTATTTAATATACTTAAAATCATCCAATCGTAATAAAACCGGCACCGTTGGAAGGAAATTAATTAAACTTTAATTTTTGTATTTACAACTTTTTCGTAAAACGCATATTTACATACGTAATCATCGTTTTAAAATATGCAGATCGGGTTACAGCTGCTTCAACGCGTGAATTTGCATACAATTGTACTTTTATTTCCCACTTCTTCAACGGGCAAGACCATCTACACAGATATTTCTTTGGCTATTATAAAGATTAAATTAAATTCGTCAAGATATTATATTTCTAATAGTGCCTTAATAACAGATGTCACTATTTTACACGATTTATGACGAAGATTTCTGTAAACCCTTGCGATCGGACAGTTTTCAACCAATGAAACAGGCACATTTGTCAACCGAGATAACGCCTACAATATCAAATGTTTTGGCAGATTTCTTTACACAATTTTGTAGAGAATAATTCGATCTTTCTAACGGTAGGAAGTAAATTAAAAATAACCAGTTATTTGTATGTCTAGACAGCAGTGGAAAATACATAATTAGGGTATACCGGCGCGTCCCGTTCCCGCGTTATTCAAATCACTCTTCCTGCTCGTACTAATATCAACCGGCGAAGTTTCATTAGATTGTCATTTTGTTATTCAAATAAGATAACTCAAACACTTTTATGAACTAAGAAAAGACAAGTATACAGTTCTTTTCTTTGATTTATTCGCTACACTTTGTTATAATAATATTTCATTTTTGGGCAAAGCATATATTAGTAAATTACGTTTCAAACTAGGCCTAGTTTTGTTAGCAATCGTGTATTTGGAACATAAAAACTGGTGTTTTCAAAATGAGAAATTTGAAATTGATAAATATTTTTATACAATCCTATTTAGAACTAAATTACTAAAAAATTTTACGCTTACGAAAAAATTACAAAAAAATGTTTACTACTTCTCGTTATGTAGGCCTAAAGTTGAACTTTTTCCTTTCGTTACTGAACATTTTTTGTTTCTTGAAGTAATAACTTTTACAGTTTTACATCAATAAATTTTTTAATTGCATACATGGATTTTTTTACCCTTTCTCTACAAAAAAAGGTATAAAACACTTTTGGATTGGGATAGAATTACCATTTTTGGCGAATTTTTAAAACAATGCTTGCAAAACACTAAAAACCGGCTTCCCAATTTTAGCTTTAACCGCACCACGTCTAGGGATAAACAGTATCTTTTTTCACCTCAATTATCACTAAACACGTGATGTTAGGCTGTTAGGAATAGAGCGCCAACTACAGTAGAGTTTTTGGCTAACCGAGGTTAGGCCGGTCCACAATAAACCAGTTAATCGAGGTCCTACCATACCTACATACGAACTAACAATACTATAATAAAGGAATGCTTACAAAGAGTTGGAAGTGCCAGGGAGCTGACTCTATGTTCCCGTTGATTGACAGAGCTTCAGGTATGTGTTCAATACTGATGGCGGTTACTTGTGTAGGCCGAGCGAGTTTTATCACTACTCTCCCAAAACTTCCGTGGAAAGCCCAGCAGTCTCCTGGTTGTAGGACACCCTGTAAAATTAACAAATCTGACATCATAGCTTTTTTAAGAAAAATATATATAGCCCTACAGGGTGTCACAAAATATCTTACCTACAGGATCAAACTGTACACTCGTTGAAATAAATGACAGTTCAGTAACTCTTTTTCGAGTTCGGCTTAGTTTAGTTGTGATCCGCCATTTTGTTTTTTTTTACAAAAACTCACTGACTGTAACTACAGAAATAGATATCGAGTCCAAATGTAGAACAAACATTTTGGACGTTACGATTTACAAGTGACCAAACACAAATTTTATATTTTCAAAAAATGTTTAATGTGGAATATTTTGAAAACCATTGACTTTACAAAACATGTTCAAGAGACAAAATATTTTTATTTTTTAACTACAAAGACATTTTTTTTTCTTTTCTGTAGGTCAAAGGATAACCGAGTTATCAACAAAAAACTGAAAACACAATTTCTTGGTAATTGTCTACAACATTCAAAATTAGCCAAAAACCAACATTTTTTAAATTCTTGAAGTCTTAATAAATAACATAAAATCCATTGCTCTGAAATGCATTACAAATTCAAATATTGCTTTTAACCATTTCAAAGTTAACGGCTACGTGAAAAACTGGATTGACTGTCGATATTAATAGCATCCCGGATTTTCGGTCATCAATACTGGAAAATTTATTCAACATCGTCAATATTATTGAACGTGTAGGAGCCACCGTGAACATTTCAATATTTAGTCCAGTTTCAGTCATGCTCCTGTGAAGGTGACAATGGTCGAACACATTTCAGATGATTTAGTTAAAAACAATGATGATATTGTTTGCATACACGGTCGCATGATACAAAATGTGCCCTTCCCCGCTTCACAGAGAAATACGAGCTTTCCCCAAAACTATAGAATCCAACCAACCAATCATATTCAAAGAAAGCGGTAAGAAATTTGGTTCTTGATCTCCTCATTTCCTTTTTAACTTAAAGCCATCGCAGGGTCCAACAAGAAGGATTATGTAAAAAAAAAAAAAAACAGTCTAAAGACAAATTTCCGAAAGGAAATTAAAAAGATCGCTGCATCAAATAGATTAGTAGTTATCTATGGAATTATCCTCAATTCAAAGGTAGTTCTTAAAATCTTCAACATCGCTGAATCTGATTCCTTCAACAACACTGAATGATAATGTTTTTTTCAACCATTCCTTCATACAGCGTTTGCATTTCACTCAGCGAGTAGTACCAAGTGATAAAATGATACAAAGTTTTTATACTGTTACCCATGTTTAGTGTTATAACTTAGAAATGTATATACTCTAGACAACACTGCTATCCGGTGCGGAAATATAATGTAAAGGAGAGTTCGATATGGATATCCTGTCTAGTAAGGTTGGTCCTGCCTATGTGCGGTATAATTTTAGTTTAAGTTTAAGATACAAGTTGAATCGGAAATTATCATTGTATAATATATGTGGTCTCCAATAAACACCTACACCAGATTGTGTATATATATTAGTTATTGGTTAAAAACCCAACATTTAGGAAGAACAGAACACAGAAATAACCGAATAACACCTCACAGCTTCCACCTGCTCGTAAGGCTTCAGTAGTGGTACTGAGCAAATTGATTGACAGGAGTATTGTCAATAATCGAGTAAAAGGACAAGATTTAGATTATTGGCACGATTATTGATGGCTGTATTCTTAATACTGATGTGTCAATTATATTGATCAAGTAAGGCCCACTTAAACCAGACCATACTCATTTTTAACAAATCTTGCCTAAGAAAACCTGTTTTCATGACAGCATTACCTTCAAGATAGTTGAAGCACTAGTGGCAACGCTTGTGAGGAACTGGAAACCCAACACTTGGGCTACAGCTGGCGTAGGATAGTAGGTCTCTGTATCAGGAGTGGCCAGGATACTTCCTCCGTTCTTCTCCGCAGCAAAGTCGGCTGAAGGGCCGAGGAGTTCTGCCAGAACATCCACTGAAACTACATACAATGTTTATGCAAACATCAGATTGTATATCTTTCACACTCACAAACCACTTATAAGATTTAGATTAATCTTCCCCTATGACATTTGTAACGTTAAGCGTTATAAAACGGCTTCTTCTGCTTTTCAGCCCCACGTTGGGAAAGCCATTTTATAACATTAAGCGTTACAAAAATAAAATAGATTGATTAAAACTGTTAAAAAAAATGTGGTCGTCGAAAAACTTGAAAAATAAAAAAATGTTCAAACTAATAAAAAACGTTATATGTGGATTATTACTCACCTACACTGCATTACTCTTATTTACCTTTAATATTCGTCGCTTATTATACAACTTTAATTATAAAAAATACTCCTCTCTCTTCAACCTCTACTACAAAAATTGTTTACCATAAATCTCACCTTAACTCCAACTTATAACTCCACCTTTCACCTTAAAACTTCCTTTATACAACCTTACAGAACTTCTTCACTTTAACTCTTATAAAAAAAAACTTAATAATCCACATATAATCTATTTCTATGCCTTATTATTTACTGTGCATATATCATTACTTGTAAAAATTCTTTATAATTAATTTAACTTCTCAGGTTATGGATCCTAGACTGTGAAAGTACTCGCTAGACAGAGGCCATGGTTAATGAACGGAAATCAAGACATTGTGGCGAAACAACTATCTCTTTTACTCACTCATGTTGCTTAAACAATTAAACAAATACAAGTTAATCATTATTATGAAACAAATAGAACAAATTGTCAGTAATTTATACAAAATACAAGTTACCACTATCTTAAATAGGCTAAGACGCAATTCCAATCTAAATGAAGTTATATGTTAAAAAAATTTTAAATTTTGAAATGCAGACTGATATTCTTAAATATTAAGGCCATTAATACTCACGAAACTGTTCACACAAATGTTTTTACCTAGGATTTATTGGATAACTTTTGATATTCTATTACACTATCATTTTCGTCGCACCAAAAGAACGTACCTCGTGGTCACATTTACACAAGTCTAATTTTCCTTGTAATCACACGATGCATTTTTATGCCCAAGCGTACACTAACGCTACACCATCAATATATTACATTGAGAAGTCCATTTCTTCTCTTCCACACCAAATAATCACCTTTTTTCCGAAAGCTCGCCAACAAGGCACACACAACCAAGTTAACTATACGCCATGTTTTTGTTCTTAGTGAAGAGGTACATGGCCTCTTGAATCAACTAAACCTTCAATAGTGATCAGATCAAGCTCGCCCGCACTGTGCATTTATATAGACGTTTATTATGTGATTTGTTTGTTACAAATGTTTTCTTCCACTTTGTCATTTTTTATTATTAAAACTGTTTATTATGTGACCATTTATTCACTTTTAATTGCTTTCTTCAACCGCACCACTGTTTTTAGTTATTGTGAACTTTTATACACTGTATATATATTACACACTTTTACTCATTAATGTTTTTAAGTCTGCTTT
>JAGFPH010011503.1:0-10834 GCA_018207615.1 Philaenus spumarius
AATGTCCCGTTGGAAATATCGTGATCCATGAAACATTTTTATAACATCAACAAAAAATCCAAAAAGTCTAAATTTATTGTTATTTTTGTTTACAAAAAATACGCAAAAATTCCTTGTCTGATAGTTTTTGTATTTTATAACAAACTTTAAAACTGTAATTTAATAACAAGAAAAAGTCTCTTTTGGTTGTGCTAATTGTTTTACGGAGCGCGCCGCTATGACTTCAATAAGTGAGAGCTTGTGTTACGTTGTTTTAAATTTAGTGAAACAAAGTGGATTTAATGATCGTGTTGTGGAGTTATTAATTTTAGTACCGTTCGTGTTAACTCTTCAATAATTAGTGTTTATTTTATTCTTTAATCTGCAAGAAACTCTTGCTCTTTCAAGACAATATTTATGGCCTAGAAATGAATTAAAAACTATTTCATAGAGTTTATATATATTTTTTTATCCACCAGACCCGTTGTTGTTAAATTCTCGGTAATTTTGTTTTCGACCTCTCATGACCCCTCCCAAAATTAAATCCTGTATCCGCCCCTGACAAATACATACATTGAAAAACAACATACTACATACAAATAAAATATTACAAAGCCATTAAGAAACCAAGCATACAAAATTTACAAACTTCAAATTTAAAGATTTAATATAAATGCACTTCTAAAACCAGGTAAACTCTTTGAACTTGAAAGTACACTAAAAGAACAGGGTTTCCAAATTTTACCTTTATATGAAACAAGAATTAGGCTACAGATGAAATTGCTATGGAGTTTGCTTAATTTTTACAAGTAAAACTAATAAAATAATCATAAAAAATACTCCACACTTAGGGGCTGCATTTCCAGTTTCCCCAAAAGGGAACTGGCGCTAAAGCCTTTGATTTAAAAATTAAAATGGGAATTTGGCGTTAAACGATCAAGAGAACTGTTAGGAACTTGCTATATTTTGAAAATCTTTTGAATATAATAAATTCCCACCAGAGTACAAAATACACACAGAATACAGTACTACGGAATTTCTGTAATCTTTGATATACTACTAAAACCAATCCAAACTCAATAAAAGCCGATGATCCAGACTTAAAAGACTTAAAAATAAGAAATGAAAAAACGGAATTTTAGCAGAAATTTAAAAATCCTCCATGACCTCAATGTTAAAAAAACTTGTATTTTTGCGTAGGTTTGAAATAAATAAATACATATTATTTCTGGTTAACGTGAACATTAAACATTTTATGCAGTTCAATCAAACAGTTCACGAAAATACAAAAATAGAAACAACTATACGAGTCCGAAACAGCTGTTGGTGTTAGCGATTTCCCAAAAGTTCAGTATTAAGAAACATTACCTTACATTTGTAATATAGATTTAAAAAAAATGTTAATTAATGTTCTCTATCACAAATAAAAATAAACATTACAAAACTCCAAACATCCGACCATTGCATTAGAGTATCTTCACTAACGAGAACGCGACCGACGCGACGGTACCGTCTCAACAGAGAACGTACAGTCCGCGCGGCGATGCTGCTGGCGGTATCTGGTGGCCTCGACGAAAACTAGGTATTTTCGATTATTGAAAAGTGTTACCTCTGATAACATGGGAGTTTCGCTTCTTATAGTGTTGTTTCTTCAATGCTTATACTCTGTTAACTTCAGGTTGGCTACGATGAACCCTTGGCTACCTGCTATAGACCCATCCGTCCCCGGGCACATCCAAATCGAGCCAATCCCTCAGGTCATTTTCGATGGGTCGTAAAATGTCCCCCTTCCATCCAGTCAAATCGAGCCAGCTCCAGCCAGCCGTGTTAAAAGAATTCTGTCAGGTACAAAAATTATCACTTTACAGGTACCGTCTTATCACTTTATATAATTAGAATAAAAAAAAAACTAGAGGACTTACCTAAACTGTTTAGTCACAGTATTTTTCCGATAACAGTATGATTATAATATTTGTATAATTATAATATTTCGTCGTATTATCACTTTATATAATTAGAATAAAAAAAAAACTAGAGGACTTACCTAAACTGTTTAGTCACAGTATTTTGCCAATAACAGTATGATTATAATATTTGTATAATTATAATATTTCGTCGTATTATAATTACGAGAAAGGTGGATGCTCTTTAATAATGTTTAATGTTGTCTAAATACGCCTTACTGAAAATATGGAATAGTCTACAAAACTTCTGCTTCAGTGATTTCAAGGGTTGAATAGCTGGCTCGATTTGGATGTGGTCTGAGGGTCACCCTTAAGCCTCTGGCTCCATTTGGATGTTTTTGGGTAGGCGGAGCAGGTAGACTGGCTGGCCAGAGCCCCGTCCCCTCTCCACTCCCTTCCTGTTTCAATTACGAGTCACCTACTGGCTTTCCCACTGATCAATTATACTTTTTTTTTAATTCACAATTTCAAATTTTTATAAGGATATTTATAAAGTTTGTAAAAAAATAAGAAAAATGATATTAAACACGACGTTATTATGTTTGTAAAATCCATTTATGTAACCACATAAATTCATTACATCAGTCTTATTTAACTTTGTTAGGAAATTAAATATAAATAACAGTATTGAAAATACAGTACTTACAAACGTCGTGTTTGGTATCATTTTTCTTATTTTTTCCGAACTTTATAATAATATCCTTTCAAAAGTTTGAAATTGTGAGTCACAAAAAAAGTATAATTGTGCAGTGGTAAAGCCATAATTGAAACAGGAAGCTACTGTGAGAGGGGACGGACCGGGTCTGTAGCAGGTAGTCAATGGTTCATCGCCAACCTCAAGTTGACAGAATATAACTTTTAATAAACTCTTATCCCATTAAAAAAAAATTATTAAATTTCTCGAAATTAAATAATATGTTTTAACAAAATTTTGATGGTAACTTAGATTTTATAAAAGGCTTACCTTCTGAAAGTTCCGAGTGTGTAGGTCTTTTCCCAAAGAAAGAAAAATAATCAAACATTTTTTAAATTTGATCGGTATTTCTCAATTATTTAAACAGATTATTAACAAATTTTAACTTATGACGTCTCAAATTATACTTTTTTCAATTCTAATAGTGATCAAAATGTGAGATACTCATTGCTAATACTCTCTGAACAATCTTTAAAAAAAAACGATTTTTCACATAAATTCATTGTTTAAACAATGTTCTAAGTTACCAAAATTGGACTCCTTGAAATCATAAATACGCTATCCATAAATATATCGAGTTTTGCACATGACTAATTGAATCGAATAGTTACAATATGCTAGTTTTCTAATTTTGCTAGACTACATTGGCGTTAACCATTAAGTAGTATAGGTTTTTCTTTAGTAATTTACTTGTTTTATTTCCAAAATTAACGGTGTTATCTAACATTTCTTAAAACTCTGGAACTGGCAGAAGGTCATGCATGACCCTCTCTCAGGCGCAGAACGCAACAATTTCACACATTTGAGAAAATTTGCATATATTTGCATAATCGATAATTTAACCCACTTAGAATCATCCAATCGTAATAAAACTGGCACCATGGGAAAGTAAATGAATTAAAATTTAATTTGTGTATTTACAACTTTTTCGTAAAACATATATTTACATACGTAATCATCGTTTTAAAATATGCACATTGGTCTACAGCTCTTTCCGTGCGAGAAATTTGCATACAATTGTACTGTAATTTCCCACTTCTTCAACGTTTAAGACCGTCTACACTAATATTTCTTTGGCAATTATAACGATACCATTGGATTCGTCATGATTTTATCTTTCTGTTGGTATCTTCCAATCAAATGTCACTGTAAAATTACTATTTTCTTCAAGAATTTCTGTAAACCCTTTCGATTGGACGTTTCTCAACCAATGAAACAGCCCATTTTGTCAATCGATTTAAGAAGGCACTGCCTTACGTTTTTACAGATTTCTTTACACCATTTTGTCGAGAACAGTTTTATCTTTCTAACGGTGGGAAGAAAACTAGAAATAACCAGTTTTTTATTTGTTTAGACAGCAGTGAAAAGTTTATAATTAGAGCGGTCTGGTGTGACCGTCCGCTCTGTCTTGTTCCCACGTTATTCAATGCACCCTTATTATTATTGTCCGACCTTTATCGACGGCAAAATGTCATTAGATTGATGTCATTTTGTTATTCAAATAAATATAACTCAAACATTTTTGTGAACTAAGGAAAGACAAGTATACCGTTCTTTTCTTTGATTTATCCTCTACACTTTGTTATAATAATATTTCATTTTTGGGCAAAGCATATATTAGTAAATGACGTTACAATCTAGGCCTAGGTTTGTTTCCAGTCGTGTACTTGGAACATAAAAACTGTTTTTTCAAAATAAAAAATTTGAAATTGATAAATGTTTTTATAAAGTTCTATTTAGAACTAAATTACGAAACTTTTTTACGCTTACGAAAAAAATACAAAAAATGTTTACTACTTGTTATATGTAGTCCTAAAGTTGAACTTTTTCCTTTCGTTACTGAACATTTTTTGTTTCTTGAGCTAATAACTTTTACTATTTCAAAATAAACTAATTTTTAGTGGCATATTTGAATTTTTTGAAGTTTCTTCTACAAAAAAGTTATTGAACACTTTTGGATTGGGGTTCATTTACTATTTTCGGCGAATTTTTAAAAATATGCTTGCAAAACGCTAAAAACGGGCTGGCCAATTTTAGCTTTAACCATGCCAGTTCTAGGGAAATGACTAAAAAATTACCTATTTCACTCAGATGAAACCGAGTAGGATTGCTAGTATTTTATAGTAATTTAAATTCCATAGCGTTTTATTGAATTGCATTTTAGAATCAAACCTATAATTTTCTTACAAGATTACACATCGGGTTTTGTACATATTCATATTTACCTTTTTGTTCATAAAAGAAGAATTTTATTTCAGAAATTTTGTTTTAAAATACATAGAAATTAGAAATTTTATGTTTAATTTACAAATTTTAAAGTTACTTACCCGGGTAACATTAACATTTAAAAACATTAAAAAAATGTTTTGTTTAAACTTATGCCTACCGGTAAGTCAAACAAATGTACTATTCGTGTTCATCCTTTTAACATAAATAGAACACAAATTTTAAATATATAAAATCTTGACTTAATGTAGGTTAATTAAAAAACAATAAAGGTGTTAATTTCTATCTGATTAAAACATATTAAGGCGAACAGTATATTAGGAACACTCTTTATTTGTCCTATTCTGATGTCATCAGAATTGGTACACAAATCCTCAGGAATGGCACATATATGAAAAAATATCCTCAGAAAGAGAGCAAACGTTTATATATATATATATATATGTATATATGTGTTCGCACTCTAGCGGCTGCATTTTAAGTCCGATTTGGTTCAAATTTGGTACACATGTTGGTTGTCTACGTAGCTCGGACGAGTTAGTTAGCCAAAAAATCCAACAAACGGAAGAACGTTTTTTGACCGGAAGTAACTATTTTTTTTAGTTTTTTCCTACGAGAATTAATTAATTAATTTTTTTTAAATGTAGGATGTTATTCTGCACATTTCGTTTTTTTTATGCGACCTTATAGCTCGCTTGGTTCCCCCAAAATCGATCAAAACGTAAAATACCATTCGGTGGATTCTACCGTGGGGTTGGCGTGCGAAGCACGCAATGCATTGTGTATTGAAGATACGCCCAATACGGGGGTTGGAGTGCGAAGCACGCAATGCTTTGCGTGTTGAAGATACTCCCAATAAGGGGCTTGGCGTATGAAGCACGCAATGCTTTGTGTATTGAAGACACTCCCAATATGCGGAATGGCGTGCGAACCATTTTGCAGCTATTCAGCTCCGACGTGAATATACCTATTTCCCAAATTGTTGGTTGAAACCCTAAATCATAGGCCTATAAACTTAATTTTGAAAATTTGCTCAACTCACGTCAGCGGTTAGGCTGCGTGGTCAAATTATTTAGGGCCTAAATACTACTGGACTCTGCAATTCTTCTCTATTTCTTGATTTTAGTATAATGAATACATACCAAAATTAAATTAACAAACACAATTTAGTGATTGCGTTTAATTATGAAGTGACACTTGATTCAAATAAGACTATTACGATCAGTTAATCAGGTTACAGCGCTAATTAAACATATGAGTGTTTTATGTTAATGTAATTTATTTTATATGGATAGTTATCCCATTTAAATTATTAATCAATTTAAAGTTTAGTTGTTCGATTTAATTACCTTGACTCAAGTAATCAATTTGAAAATGGTTTTGTACATCGCTTATACACAAATTTAGCTTTATAGCTTGTAGGAAGTTAGTGCAATTTATTTTTATTGTAGCTATCCCATTTTAATCCTTTCGATTGTAGTGGCCATATTCTTTAAACAATCCTGGTACTAATATGTGTAAATTGTAAAAATTTTTAGTGAAATTATTTGAGTAATTTTTGAACATTTAGAAAGAGGAGGCGTATACATTACTATTTAATTGTATGGTTAGTTGTTCCATTTCATTCCTTTGAATTAAGTATTCAAAATGTATATGTTAAGAACAATATTTAACACTTTGAGTTTTATAGCTTGTTAGCTTGTAGGAATTTAGTTCAATTTATATTTGTTGTGTAGAGATAGCAACCATATTCTAACCACTTGCACAGTAGTAACACTCCTGACATTCATATGGATAGTATGTGAAGTTTTTAGCAAAATCGGTTGAATAGGTTTTGAGCCTATAGAGGACAAATACGAAAGGAAACAGATAAGCAGAGAAACAAACATTTATTTTTACATAGGTGGATAATATGGTATTATTTAGTACATCATATGTTACATAATGGTTAGGTTAAACTCAATCATGACGAAGTCTCCAGAATCACAATGAATACAGGCATGAAATTTGGTAGGTAGGTCCCGCTTGGTCGGTAGGTGCTCTCTAAGAAATTGTTCGAAAATTCCATATTTAAACCACGAAAATAACGGAAAAACGCGAATAAGGGGGAAATTATTATAATACGCAGTGCATTTACTATCAACAAATCTATTTAACTTTCTAAATTTATGTTTTGTCATTTCAAACTTACCGTTTTAATCATTTAATATTTGTGTTTTATACACCTCTATCTATATATTATATAAAATCAAAATACCACTCACTCACTGACTCACTCATTACGATTTCTCAAAAACTTCTGAACGGATTGAAATGCAATTTGGTATGTAGCTTCCTCTAGAGCCATAAGTGCACACTAAGAAAGGGTTTGAAAAAATTCGAAATTTTAGGGGAGTTTGGGGGGGATCAAAGTTATTAAATCACGACTTCTTCAAAACTACCGAACGGATTGGAATGAAATTTGGTATGTAGCTTCCTCTAGGGTCATAAGTGTTCACTAAAAAATGGTTAAAAATATTGGAAATTTTAGTGGGTTTGGGGGATAAAAATTACTAAATCACGATTTTTCCAAAATTACCGAACAGATTGGAATGAAATTTGGTATGTAGCTTCCTCTAGGGCCATAGGTGCTCACTAAGTAAGGGTATGTAAAATTCCGAAATTTTAGGAGGGGTTTGGGGGGATTAAAGTTACTAAAATCATAATTTCAGATCTCTCATTATTATGAAAATAGTGCTTTTATTATTTAAGATCTATATATATAAAATCCAAATACCACTCCCTGACTGAACACTTAAAAAGAAGACAATTACGTTAAAAATACTGAAAATACCAACCACCACGGGCAACGCCGTACGGGTCAGCTAGTATATTATAAAAGCGAATCTTTCTTTGTCCTCCAAGACTCAAAAACTATTCGACCCATTTCACTAAAATTTCTCAGTATATTTCATTGCCAGGAGTGTTTAGACGTTAAAATTACTACATTTTAAGGGTTTAAATGAGGTTGATACCCCTATACAATAAATATATATTAAACTGACTTTCTGAAAGCTATAAAGCTAAAATTATGTAATACATGATGTATCAATATTATGTTAACACTTAATTGGCAGAAATACGTATGTGAACTCTACTTTTATTTTAATCAACAATGAAGAAGTAGTGTATTAATTTTTAACAGCAGATAAATTGTAGCGATATTGTAATCAATAAACATTAATAGGTTGTTGGTCTTCTATTCAAAGGTTAGGCTGCACAATGGCTGTTCGTTTAACGTTAGAGGAAAGAAGATTTGTAGCAAGCTGTATGGAAGTGTTTGGACCACCAACAGTGGTTCGTGATAAGTTTCAAAGGAAATTTTGCATGTGACCCTCCAAACCGTTAATGACATCTACAATAAATTTGTGGAGACTGGATCAGTTTCCAACAGTTATCGAAAAATGCAGGACTCCCAAGGTCATGAAGGCGTAACTTAAACGACGGGAATCCTTGCTGCAAAGCCTTTCGAAATCGAGTGTTTGGAAACAGGAATTCCATAAACAACAGTATGGCGCATCTTGAGACATGATCTTATGTTAAAACCTTATCACATCCATGTTGCCCACTCTTTACCATTGGCGCAGAAGCGTGAGCGAGCTGAATGCTGTCAGGTGTAGCTAAAATGACGAATATCCAGCATGTCATTATTAATGAAATGGCATTCAGCGATGAAGCCACCTTTTACACACGTGTCACTCGTCACTACACAAGTTTCCGGGCTTCTGAAAAGCGACGAACCATTCGGGAGCAAGAAAGTGACTCACCAAAAGTGAATTGTACGCTGTGACCGCTGCTGGAGTAATTGGACCCTACTTTCTTGATACACCAACAGTAACTTCAGACGTCTATTTATCGATGTCGCAGCAGTACTCCGTTGATCAGCTACCACTTCGAGTCCTTCTTGCAGGGTATTTCGAACAAGATGGAGCTCCGCCCCATTCTGTTTGGACCTATCTCGACCAACATTACCAAGTCGTGATGGACCACTGCGCTGGCCCCCACGGTCACCTGACCTGACACCCTGTGATTTCTGGCTCTGGGGTATGGTATAGCAGAAAAGTTCGTGACGTCAATGAACTGAAGGACCGGATACGGTATGTGGCATGGTCCATTCCTCGTGAAATGTGGGTACTTGCTTTGCATGCTTCTCCGAAGCGTTGATTTTGTGTGTAAAACATAATGGTGATCGGGTTGAGCATATTTTTTTATGATCTAGAATTAATTTAATATATTTAATACATTGTTTTTCATTCATAGATGTATGCTAAATAAATAAATAGATTCTTCCATTAAAGTGTTAACATAATTTTGAAACACCCAGTATTATTTCTAAATCATACATAAAACTATTTGCAGTTTGATTACTTAAGTCAAAGGGATGATATCGGATAACTACCCTTAAAATTGAATAATAATCCATACATTATTTTTTCTACAAGATCAAAAATTACTGAACTAATTTCACTAAACATTTCACAATTAATTTACACAGTCATATTGGTACCGGGATTGTTTAGGAAACATGGTCACTACAATCAATGAGATTAAAATGGGATAGCTACTCATACAATAAAAATAAATTGAACAAACTTCCTACAAACTATAAATCTAAAATTATTTGAGAATAATTTTTAGGTGATGTAAAGAAAGTTGGCAATAATTCGATTACTTAAGTCAAAGGAATGAATTGGGATAACTACCCTTAAAATTAAATAATAATTCATACACTTACTTTTTCTTCATGCTCAAAAACTACTCTACTAACTTAAATTTTTTTTAGAATCTCACCATGCTGAATTCAGAAAAAAAACCGGAATTATTTTGGTTTTTCCAAGATAAAATTTCTCACAGTAATTAACATATTAAAATTAAAAAACTTTGTTATATCACTTGTAACGGTATTCAACCGATGCGTAGCAGAAGGAAAATTGGAAGGAGAGTATTTTTTTAATAAATAAATAATGTGTTATTTGTTTCAGTAGGCTACAAACACCATTATTACAATAACAATGTTGAAAATATCTTCGTTCAATATTCATTCAAAGCGATGTTGCTGTCCACATGTGGTGTTCTTTTACCACAGCACAGTCGACACCGTATGCAGTCAATGCAACTTGAACCTAAGTCCTGATAAAAAATTGATGTAAACATAAGTTTTAATATCTATGAAGTTAGGGGAAAAGGGCTTAAGTCAGAAATTGTTAACTTTACAGGAGAAGCCGTCAAAGTTTTGACAAACTCTCGGTTTACATTGCAGTATATATTATAACGCGAGGGGGGAAGGTATATATTAGGCAGTCCAGTAGCAAGTAACTAATGTGATGGTTAGTTGTCAGTTTTTCTCAAGGCAAGCCATAGCCGAGTTGATAGCGTGGCATCTTACTGATCATATGATACCGGGTTCGAATCTCGGCTAGACCAGGTAGCTTTTCGTATCTGTGGTTTGAGGGTAGGAGGGCGGAAGTAAAGCAAACGGTGGTTGGCTCGCTTCCAAGCTGACGGGATATGAAGTTAATATTGAAGTTTGACCAATGAAATCACAAAAAAAAAATTATTCGTAAAATAAAGTTAACAATTTCGGAATTAAGCCCTTTTTATCATAACTTCAAAGATAAACATTATTAGTAACAACATTTTTTATTTTGTACAATTATTTTACTATAACTTTTAAAAGTAAATAATTCCTTATTAGCGAAATCTAAAGAAAATAAGAGCTATTGCAGTGACCCTTTTCGGGAGCCTAGCAAATTAGGGCCGATCGTGATCCCCGGAACACGATTTAGATTGCCATTAAAAATTTTATGTATGTATATTTGTGTTCGTACTCTAATGGCCGCATATAGGTTGCTAGTTCGACACAGCAATCTATAACAAGATCTGCTTATAAATAAATATTGGGCTTGAATTGTGAGAAGATACACTTTATAGA
>JAGFPH010011503.1:22046-34263 GCA_018207615.1 Philaenus spumarius
CCCCCCCCCCCCCACCGCTTAAAACCTAAAAACTCTAAAACCTCCTTTTTTCCAACCAAAACCTTTATTGACTGGGCTATATAGTGAGACTGAAGGTAGGGAGTAGACAATGGGCACCAATCACGGTTTTCATTATACAGGGTGATTCACGAAGTTATCCCCACACTTATACAGCTCATTCTGCTAGTAAAAATAATGAAAAAAGTTCATATAAACATAGGTCCGAAAACGCTTCGTTTTCCAGATATCCGCCATTTTGTTTTTTGTATAAAATAATTCATATCTACAGAACGGTTTGACTGATTAAGTTCAAACATGGCATGAAGTTTAACCTGACAATGATATACCTCAAGAAAAATAAACTATTAAATCCAATCATGCGTTTCAAAATGGTGGCTGTTTGAAAATTTCAAACCTAAATTACTCCAAAACCGTACATTTTAACGAAAAATGTCAAGACAACTTTTTTGTCAACACAATCAGATGAAGGATAACAGTTAAGTTATGTGCACTAATTGGTTTGTTCAACCCGGCATCCTATACCAACACAGTAAATACTACAATATTGTATGGATATTTGTTGTCATTACCTTTTAACTTAGCTATTATCCTTCATCCGATTGTTTTGACAGTTACACCATCCGATAGGGAATCAAAAGTGCTACAAAAAAGGTATCTTGACATTTTTCGTTAAAACGTACGGTTTTGGAGTAATTTAGGTTTGAAATTTTCAAACAGCCGCCATTTTGAAACGCATGATTGGATTTAATCGTTTATTTTCTTGATGTATATCATAGTTAGGTTAAACTTCATGCCAAGTTTGAACTGTATCAGTCAAACCGTTCTCTAGATATGAATTATTTTGTACAAAAAACTAAATGGCGGATATCTGGAAAACGAAGCGTTTTCGGACCTATGTTTATATGAACTCTTTTCATTCTTTTTGTTAGTAGAATGAGCTGTATAAGTGTGGGGATAACTTCGTGAATCACCCTGTATATATACAGAGTGTTCATAAAGTCCTTTTAACCCCCTTTATTATTTTTGTTATTGAAAATAAGTTAACAAAGTTTGTATATATCTTGTGATGCATAGCAGGACACATTCTTTGACATATCTGACCCTCTATGATTTTAGGGAGATTGAGAGGATAAGTGGTAAAACATTATAAATATAAAGGTAGGTCATGTAATACACCATTGAAAAGCTTATTAAAAGAGAAACAAAATGGCGTAAACCAGAGCTTAGTACCTTGCTTCGTTTCAAAGTTATGGACAATCAAAGTTCTGGAAAAGGATATTGTTATCATAACATCAAAGCAGGTTATTAATTGGTTGATATTAGGAACAAGTAGGTTGTATGTTACTATCCACAACTTTGATTGTCCATTACCTTGAAACAAATTAAGATATTAAGCTCTAGTTTGCGCCATTGTGTTTCTCTTTTAATAAGCTTTTCAATGGTGTATTACACATGACCTACCTTTATATTTGAAATTGTTAGCCCCCTTACGGGGTTAAGCCGCCAAAATCATATGTCAACAAAATTGTCACGCAACACAAGTTACACACAAAGCATTGTAAACTTATTTTGAGTATAAAAAAAATAATGAGGGGGTTAAAGGGACTTTATGAACCGTCTGTAAATATGTGTGTGAGTGTATGTGTAAATATGAGTTCGCACAACGGCCAAATTTTACGTCAGATTTTATCCAAATTTGGTAGCCTACACTAGTTGGTTTTCTAATTCGTTTAGACAAGTTCTTTGAGAAGCATGTTTTTTGTCTAGACGTAACAATTGTTTATATTTTTGTGCTACAATGAAATTTTTTTGAGGCTTTATCCAAACAAATTCTTAGAGGTCATTATTTTGCACATTTTGATTTTTACCCGACCTTATATCCCTTCTGGCTCCACCAAAATCGATCGGAACGAAAAACACCATAAAAGTTAATTGTTAAAATCCACTCGAATCGAGTTTGTGCGCTGCGAGCGAAGCGTACCAGTCGATAATGCGCGGCTGTAAGGTCGATGTTCAAATTTGCAAAGGGAGTTTTTCGGCTGCGAGCGGAACGAAGCAGCGCGTGAGTCGGGGCTGGATCGCGAACAAATTTTACCAATATATTTCGTACACGTACACAGCTATTCAACGCCTTCGTGTGTAAACCGATTTAACAAATAGTTGAAAACCTAAAACATATAAACTTAATTCTGGAAATTCGCTCAACTCACGTCATGGGTGCAACTGTATGATCGAATAATTATTTTTTTTTAATTTTTTTTGGTAAGTTAAAAAATATGTACAATTCAAAATTTCAAATACGTTATTGGCATTTTTTTTAAAGATTTGTAAAAAAATATTCTCCCAAAACGTGATCTCACTGTTGTGTAACAAAATACGTGTCATTCGCGCAAAAACTCTCTCCCTGCCTTAACCATCTAACACCGATCAAAGCTCCATACATGATAATCACCGGGTGTTGGCGAGGGAAGCAAGCAGAGGGCAGAGATCTCTAGTTTAAGTACTGTGTATAAAATATTAAGGCGGTTAATGGACTTTCGTAACACCCTGTACGTCCTTATGTATCATAAATAGAAACCTCTATTACAATAAAAAATATAATTTTTATAATAAAACATATTTTTATGTACTCACCCGAGAAATGTCAATACAATAAAAGTAATTTTTACAACTGTGCACATTTTTTATACCAAAGAAACTTAAATCACCGTCTACTGTAAGCAAAAGCACGATAACTAGTGACGACCTTCAAAGAGACTGCCTAGGAAAACACTGGACATTACACAATCATGCAGAATGCAGTGTATGCGGATGTTCCGCGGCCTTCTACTATCAACGGTTACGTCATGCGTAAAGTTATTTTACACAATGTTAGTTTCCTTATATTAAAATACCATTTGAAATTGTTTTCCTGCTTATGTAACACCTGTAATATCAAGCAACCTTCAACTCTTGGCAGTAGGTCAAAGTATTTAGTATTGTACAAACTCGTGTGAAAGATTTCAAGTGAATCGTTATTGGGAAAACGAATCGGATCAGACAGTTGTCTTGAAATCAGGAAGAATCTAAACGTATATTTCTGTTAAACTGACTTGTAAACGCCTTCACTGCCGGAACCATTATCGGCAAGACGCAAATAAATAAATTAATTTGATCATTTACTAAATACTAGCTGCTGTGAAAGGGCTCTGCTACGATAAATGCGGCGAGGCGCACGAGTAGATGCAAGAAACATTTTTTGACCGAGCGAAGCGAGTTCTCCGTTTTAAATCGACCGTTAGGCATTTCGTCTGTCTGTCTCACGATTACGGCCAAACGCCTTGACCGATTTTATGATTGTTTGCATGAATGTTCCTTATTCCAAGGCCGAGCGATTTATATAGGCGGTTTTTTCCATTTTTCTTTTGTAAGCCCTTAAGTAAAATAAAAATGGCGACCGCACCGTTTCTCTCAGTGTAAGCTTTTTGCCAAAGCCAGTTTGTGGCTTAACCGTAAGTAGAATTTAAAGACTAAATAACATTTTGCGGGTAGCAAATTTGATTTTCAACAAAATTGTATTCTTGATTTTTTCCGTATCTCTAACGATAAGCTCACGGAATGGCCGCAAACTTCAAATTTGTTAAAAATAGTCTAAGTTTTAATATTTTATCCATGTTTTTATACGTTTATTCTAAACCAATTCAAAAGTGTTCCGTAGCTTTCTTGTAGAAAAGGTTCAACGAATTAATTTATGCCAGTAAAAAAATGATTGAAGTGAAATTAACAAAGTTATTAGCTCAAGAAACAAGCATGTTCAGTAACGAAAGGAAAAAGTTCAACTTTAGGCCTACATAAAAAGAAGTAAAAGTTGTTTGTAATTTTTTCTTAAATGTAAACAAGTTTCGTAATTTAGTTCTAAATATAACTGTATAAAAATACTTATCGATTTCAAATTTCCTATTTTGAAAACACCAGTTTTTATGTTCCTACTACAAGATTGCTAACAAAACTAGGCATATTTTGAATAGTAATTTAGAAATACTATATTGTTTGCCAGAAAATGCCATATTATTATGAGAAAGTGTAGAGATTAAATCAAAGACTTGAACTGTATACTTGTAAATTATTATTCCATAAAGTATTTGACTTAGCTTTACATGAATTACAAAATGAGATGAAACAAATGAAACCTCGCGGCGATGAAGGACATGTTGGTACATGGGTTGAGATCACTGCCACGACGCTTTAACATCGTTTGTTCTCATTATTTCTAATATTGTAATATGATATGTTACTGTAAATGCATTGTTAAGTTTTAGTTATTTAAGTATGTAAATATTTAATTCTATGCTTTTCCTCAATAACGCGATATTTTTAGCTACCTTATTAACCTACATAAAACGCAATACTTCGTAAAAGAAAATCTATAGCAGTTAAAGATCAAGAAAAGAAAAACAACGAGAACTAGAAACCCCGGAATCGCGGGAATTGGAAAATAATGTTTCACTAGCTAAACCTTCTGCTTACTTCCTTACTGGCGCACTATTTTTAACCTAAGCTCAAAACCACATTTGTTATTTCAACGAGCGAGGTCTACTGTTCACAGAACTACTAGTCTAACCGATGGGGTTTCTTTGTTAAAGGTATGCAACGTTAAAGCCGAGCAAGTTGTGATCGAGCAGCTCATCGAACATATTGTGTGGGCTCCATCCGAACATTACGGTTGAAAACTCGAGCCGAGCGTCAGAAATGTTGGGACGTGTGTGGGGAACTATCGAGCGTCTCGCCTGACCAAACTTCATTTTACCTAGCTTAGATTGACGATACACAATGTCGTTTAATGACAACAAAGAATTCATTGAACGTTATAGGGAACAACGGGTTTTATGGGGCAAAAAAAGCAAAGGCTATTGTAACAACACTCGCGTAAAGAAGGGTACGCCGTCCTGATAGAAAAATGTGAAGAACTTTTTTTGGATTGTGACAAATAATTCGTGAAATAATAAATTGAATCGCTCAGAGAATAAAACACCAGCACAAACAGCTACGGCTGACTCAACATCTGTTCTTCAACTGATGATATACCCGACTTGCTCGTTGAGACGTTCGACAGTGTGTTGACAACACCCAACTTGTCGGGTTCGACGTCAGGTCTAGCGTGTGGGGGGGGGGGGGGCTTTAGAGAGCTAACCTGCACTGACAGAGTACGCATTGCGTGAGTATGCTGGGCATTGGGAGTACCCGTAGAGAGCATAACGTTTGTTTTATTTAATACAAAAGTGTGACTGAAGTCTTCATCTAATGTCCAATTTAAGAATAAATCATAAGGTACTACCTGACAATTCATAGCATGACATGCCCACCACTATAACAAATAAATAAAGAGAAAGACTGTTGAAAAGTATGTGAATTTAACCAGAAATTGATTGAATAACATCCGCCGGATATTTACCACTTTGTTTCTTCCACAAAAACTACTCACAGAGCGAAACCTTGTTTTGTGAAATATCATGAGTGATTTCATTGCTATTTACACAACTTTAAAAGTTTTTCATTATTTGTTGAGGTTCGAACTCGAAGTGATTTTTATATTTGTATCTGGTATACATAACGACAAATAAATGCAAAAGAAGACTCTCTATTCTTTCCTACTATGTTGAACCCTTTTATACATTGCTACTTGCTAACTTGAATTTGGAACTAAAGACATTAAGGCGAGTAAGATCATCCTATAAACCCCCTTGTTAATTTGTACACCTTTAAGCTCCTTTTTCTTGAGAACCATTGATATTGTTTTTTTTAATTTGATCACCTGTTTTAGGATCACATTTTAAGTACAGGAAATTTAAAAATCTTTCTTTGTTTTTATTAATGATTTTTTTTATGTTAGTTTTTTTTCATGTACAGTCACATTGAAACACATATAAAACCTAAAGTAGGCTATGTAGGAATATTTCCTGTGATTAAAATTTGCTCATAGGCTAGATGAACGAATTAAAAACAAACCAAGAAGATATCTCTAATGGTAAGGTTCCCAAAAAGTACTTTAAGTGAGAAAAATTGCAACTTTCGGAAAACGAGCGACAAAGTTGAAAATGACGATAAATATGAACTAAAATGACTATAATTAACCTTTAATACATTCCAGCTCCATAAGTAGGGATGTCTGGGTCTTAGTGCTCTTCAATCTCATCTACCAGCTTCGGTTTTGCTAATGTTCTCTCCTATCTGCATTTTTTTTCAAATTCTTCGACGGAACTATCTGCCTTCATGATTGGTAGCTTATCGACACTTTTCATTCTATCTACACACTGCTTTCCAGGATTGATGACTAATTTGCTCAAAATTAGACATTTAACAACGCTTCCCTCATTGTATGTAGCTATTGCCTAATAAATACCAAATTCTAACTTATTTTTGAGAATGAAGGTGGTTTTAGGTAGCCTAGACCAAATGACGCTGTTCAAAGATTCACAAGCGTTTTGGGTGCCTCCATGAAGACATCTTTTTAGCAAGTCCGGGTGAGCTAAACCTTCAAAAACAGTTTGCATTTGCTCCATAACAGTACGAGGTAAATGCAGGTGTTCATTATGGTTATAGGTTTCTGTAACAGTGTTTCATTTGAGAGCGTGCTGAAAATGAGCACTCTACCTCAAGCTAAAAACGATCATGCATCCTTTTACAAAATGTGCCATAAATAAAAAAATACTTGTCCGATTTGAATAAAACACTTAAAATAATTCTAATAAACCATAGAATACATTTAGAGAAAAAAAATCAAAATTGAATATTTATCGAATTTTTAATGCTCGACTCCCCTTAAATCCAACGCGGCGTGACAGCGATCCAATATATTGCAAGAATCGATCTCTGCGTTCGGACTGCTCGAGATTAATTATCCTAGCTATCTAAGATTGCTACATTTATTGTTTATTATGGGATTAATGCAAGTTAGGCCAGCGTACGCACCGTAAGGTTGCAGAGCACGCTAACTCTCCAAGGCTAACTAACTTCCTATGATAGGAGCTGATCTTTTATTTTGTATATATATAGATTATGAGTAGAAATTACTTTATTTTTTATTTTTGAACCTTTCCACGTTCCACGTAATAATCACTAATAGTTTAAAGCGGACGCACATGTGCTTCCATAGCACAAATGCTTAAAATTGGTGTGCAAAGCACGCAATGCTACGTGTATTGAAAATTGTCCCTATACGGGGGTTGGCGTGTGAAGCACGCAATGCATTGTGTATTTAAAATTCTCCCAATACGGGGGTTGGCGTGCGAAGCATGCAATGCACTGTGTATTGAAAATTCTTCCAATACTTTGGTTGGCATGCGAAGCACGCAATGCATTGTATATTGAAAATACTCCCAATAAGGGGGTTGGCGTGCGAGGTACGCAATGCTTTGTGTATTGAAAATTCTCCCAATACGGGGGTTGGCGTGCGAAGCACGCAATGCATTGTATATTGAAAATACTCCCGCAATGCATTGTGTATTGAAAATTCTCCCAATTGGGGGGTTGGCGTGCGAAGCATCCATTGCACTGTGTATTGAAAATACTCCCAACACGGGGGTTGGCATGCGAAGTACGCAATGCATTGCGTATTGCAATACAAAACTGTTTGATTTCGTACCGCCCGCATGAGGCGTGGAGCGCGCCTGGTACGATTTCATACTTTCGGCAGTGAACGTGTTAAAAGACTGGCTAGTGGCTACGATACCAGCGCCTACCGCTTTCGATCAAACTCGGTTAGATAATTTTTCAGCTGCTTCTCAACGCTCCCCATTCTCTTTATTTCCACCAAACGTAAGACATGGCTTAAAATGGTAAAATTTGGTATTTTTTGTATTATACGTTCATGAAACATTAACGGTAACTTGAGTACAAAATTTCAAGAAGATCCGACTATAAACAAAACGTATCTAATTTTTAGGGATATACTTTCGGAATTTTGCATTTTATTCAAGGGTTTACTTATTGTTTAAACTCCATGAAGGATTGAAACTTTCCGTTTATCATTGATATTTTCACAGAAAGTATATATTTTTAAAATACCCAATCCCCGGGTTACACCTGAATTTCTGGACGCAATTAAAAATCACTTATGCCTAAGGTTGAAGATGTAGGCGTACATTTTGATCTGCCGCAAACTGACTGAATGTCTGTCTCAAGATACTGTGTGAAGCGATAAAATGATGAGGTCTCGCAGAAGAGTTTGTTATCGCTATTAGCACTCAACAAGCCGGTTCAGTCAGGCTCAAGCTGTGACGAACGACTCATTCCAAATGAGTGCGACCGGTCCCGCTACTTGGAGTAAAAAGAAAGACAACTCACCCAAGGCGATAATGAAATACTTAGTGAGGTGCAATCTAGGCCGTGTTTGTGGAATTAACACCACAACGACTTTAACCCTGAACTGGTGATGTTGCTAAAATTCACTCAATTGGTGACGTTGGGTCTGGCAGACCCATTTTTAAAATATTTTTATATATGGTAACAATGGAGGAAAAATAAACGTATAAATATATTTTTGCGTAGAGTACAATAGTACAATGCAGGAAAAAAAGTGTTAATGCCAAAAATAAGTTACTACTATTTATTTATTAATTTATGATATATAAAGTACACACCTCAATAACAGAAAAACATTAGACAAAAACTTTATTTTTTATTTTTAAATTATAATTTATTTTAGAAAAGCACAACTATTTTTAATAAGCATATGTGTAACGTTTTTGATAAAAAATTAACATTGGTAGTACGACTTCACACAAAAATTCTGCACCTCTTTTAGTTTTGGTATTTTTCAACTTGTGTTTTTAGTTGTCATGGCTACACATAGCACACAAGCTTGCTCTACACTCTAAACAGTAAGACCTGTTGCATGAAACACACACAAATTTTGTTTTTCTGTCTTTTCCTTTCGGACACAGTTCGCACCTTTTCCTTTTTTCACCGGTTCGTACCTCTTCTTTTGGCACATCTTCTTTCAGGATCCCACCGATCAACGCCTTGAGTTCCCTGGGAAGGTACTGGTTGTGAAGTCTATTCCTCATATGTGGTTCCACAAATGCCCTGCTGAGATTTTTCTGGAACTGAAGCCGTTCTACCTTTGCATTGCCTCGAAATGAGTAGTGTATTACAAAGGCGTTGACTGAAGAGATATTTAGTATTGCATAGAACAATACAGAAGGCCATCTCTTTGTTCGACGATTAGTGCTGTATAATGCACATTTTTGGTCAAGCGAATCTACGCCTCCCTTTGTAGCATTATAGAAACCAATTATTTCTGGTTTGCTGGTTTCTTCATCAATCTGGGCGCTGTGATGCATAGATGACACCAGAACTACTGACTTGTTTTTTTTTTCGGCACATAGGAAACTAGTGTCATATCATTTGTAAATCCGAACTCAGATGACTGAACCGTTCTTCTCTTGTTTGGTAGGAATGCCAAGGGGATTTCTGCTTTATTTTTCTTGACAGTCCCAACATAGGTAAGATCTTTTTTTTAACTCTCTCACTACTTGTATGGAGGAAAACCAATTTTCCCCCGTAACATTTCTTCTGGACTCCTCAATCGGCTTAGTCAAACGAAGAACCGCTTGACTTGGAATCAAGAGTTTTTTCTCTGCTTCAGAAAGTCCAATGCTATCAGAACCCTTTCCTGTATAAATATACCCATTATAAAAATAATGAGTTCTTGCATCTGCCAAAACCATAACTTTCAAGCCATATTTGGCCGGTTTTTTCGGCATGTACATCTTAAATCGGCATCTTCCACGAAACGCAACCAGCATTTCATCGACACAGGTATACTCATATGGTGAATAATTCATTTGTGAATTCTCAACCAGCCTATTGAATAGCCAGGATATTGCAGCTGCTTTATCATCAACGACTCTTATAGCTCTTGTATCTTTAGAATCAAATCTCAAACAAGACAACAAAGTTAACAGGCGTTTCAGAAATCGTAGCCCTAAATATATCACGACCTGTGCCGTCTGTTGCGTATAGAGATTGTAAATCCTCGTGGTTGGATTTAAAAAGACCAGCATAATACAACAGACCTATTAAAGCCCTCATTTCTATAATATCAGTATCTTTCAGTTCAACTTTCTGAAGATTTTTGTATTTTTGCCTATTTTCCCTCAATTTTTCATTTGTCCAAGTAACTATTTCATTTATCATATCATTAGTTATAATAAGCTCCCATGCTTGAAGCTCAGAACATGTATTACCAAGATTTTTGGCTGGGCCAATTATTCCTGGTAAATGCATTCTTGGAATAATGTTTTCAGCAGGTGTCCTTGTTCTACTACGCTCAGGCGGTTGTTTTGACCATTTAAATTTTTCTTTTCCACGGCCATACCAATAATTTGTTGATGTCTGTCCAGAAGACGGGTTACCTATGTCATTTTGATCTTCATCCTCAATGACAATGACAATATCGGATTCTTCATCTGGACTGATCTCTGAATCTGTATCGTGATCACTAACCTCAAAATCCGGGTCTGCATCGCTGTCATTCACCAAATCTGAGTCACTTTCACTTTCACACAGCATTTCCCTAACATTTTCTGGGTAGTCTGGATCATTTACAGAAATATTACGTGATGAAGACGCCATAACACTAACTAACACTAAAATACAAACAGTTACTTAAGTGGTGATGTTGGGTCTCCCAGACCCCAACTAAATTTTCACTATTGAAGTTATACTTCTTTGCGCCCGTTAGACACTTTGGGATGGGATGTTGGTCGAGAAACCGCGTCACGCTGAAAATTAAGAACACATTTTTAAGAACTATCGGAAGTTATACTTCTTTGCGCCCGTTAGACACTTTGGGATGGGATGTTGGTCGAGAAACCGCGTCACGCTGAAAAGTAAGAACAAATTTTTAAGAACTATCGATTAATCGACAGTAGGGTCACCGAATCCACAATATATAATTACTGATAATGATAATATAGGTGTATAATATAATAATGAAGTCACGTATAATATATTGAAGATAAATATATTGAATAATATTGAAAAATGTCTTATATTTCATTTATATATCCTGTCTGTTTGTGTGCGTGAGTGGGTGTATGAGAATGGCCAAAGAAGTATAACTTCCACCGTGTGGTCCGACGCACACCCAATTTTATTTATTATTACAAAACACAGGGAATGACGGAATAACGGAACGACGACGCACAGGTTCTCAAGACACACTAACTTGAAGGTACTGAAGAGTGGAAGGGGTTATGCGGAGCGGTGTTGCCAATACAACAAAACAAAATTTCCCTCGGGTCTCCCAGACCCAACGTCACCAGTTCAAGGTTAAAAACACATCATCCCGTCGACTGAGCAGAGTGGGGAAAATTCTGCCTTATACACCAGCGACTGACAATTTGGCAGCTTGTATCGCGTAGCCACATTAGCCGTTCGGTGCCACGTCGGTCGACCTCACTGCTTTTATCGTAGCTGAGGAATAACCGTACTTCTCTGCGGTAATGACTTTTGAACATTAATCACTTGACTAAGGTTTTATATAGGCATAACTGTCTTGTGTATACTTCGTCAGCTACAGCATGACCTCTCAGATGCCCTGGAGGGAGGGAAGAACTTAGGCAAGTGGGGATGCCATGCGCTGGAGGGGAAGGGATACGCACAATATATTTATTGGAATATTTTATTCGCTTCCAGACAGAAGTATTACGTTCAGAGAACGGCAACAGACTGAGCCTTTCTGACCTCCACCGCTCGAATCAACTCCGAGTCTACTGCGCATCTCAAGGCCATGCTAGACCTTCTCTAGTACAGATAGCGCCAATAGGATCGAGCGCGAAGAGGGGGTGTGCAAGTCTCCTACGCCGGGTCCCACCACATTTCCCCTCTCGCGGCGGAGTACAGTCAGAGTCGCCTGCCCTACCTAATTCATGTCTGCTATGTAGTCGTGTTGATTGTATATCAACACTTTTCGATAGTGACTGTACTGAAGACTTACAGTCGAATAGGAGAGAGTAAGACGTTACAACGCATGCTCAAGTGACGCTTCACGCTACTTGGCACTATTTGTATAATTATTTATGTGAGAATACTAGAACACACACACACATAGAAATATATACAACCTACGCGCGTTTTGCATTATGTTCAGTTCACACGCCGTACTTTTATCCGTATACATTTACAAATTTGGTAATTCTATTATCTAATTATC
>JAGFPH010011504.1:7394-17825 GCA_018207615.1 Philaenus spumarius
AGCCTTGCTGGTTCTTTTAATATTTATTATAACTGCTGTTATAAAATATACGAAATAATTTGATTTGAACATTTACCATTATTTACCGTCTTAGCTTTGGGGTTGTTATTAATCCTACACCTTTATTATAAAGAAAATATAACAGGATTATGTGTATAGAAGGTTCCAACGGAGTTGGCGTGCGGAGCACGCAGGTGTTTCCCCTAACATTATAATAAAATATAATTTAACATGTCTAACCATAATAATCAACGTTATTATGACAGTACAGTAAACAGTAAACAATACACTTTTTGAAATTAGTGTGTTACAAATTAGAGCTATTGCAAACACAACAAAAGTCGTTGTGACCGTTAAAAGTAAAAAGAATTAAAAATACTAGAACACGTAACATAATCTGGAGGACGTCAGGAGATGTATTTACAGAAATACAATATAACCTCGATAGCAAGGGGATTTTGTTAACAGTCTTGTTATCGAGGGACTCTTCTAGTTGAGGTTCGTGCTATCAAGGTTATATTGGCTAAAAGTCGTACTATTAAGGTCACTGTTTTTTTTTTCTCTAAAAACCCCTTTATAGCAAGTGCATTTTGAGTCAACCCTCACTAGCACGTTTTGTTACAAAAAAGTATATTTTATTATTATTGTATAACAACAATGTATGTTCAGTAATGTAACTGGTTAGTAAACAAAAACGCACGTTTAAAATATGTGCAGTACATAGACAAAAAAATGTATTGTGCATAGTGCTGTACACTTAATTGCATGAACAAAAATTACTGTATTATAAAAACTGATAGAAACACAAAATTATTTAACTTTAACTAAAAAGGACTAATTAACTTCCTTCTAAACATGCGTTCCGTTGAGTCACTGACCGTGGGAAGGATGAAGTCGTGTTATAAAGGTTCCGTTGTGTAAAACGACTTACTACTGAGGTTGAACTCTTGCTAATTACGTTCGGTTTGGCAAAAAGACACTCCATAGAGGGTTAGAGCTGCGATCTGTATTGGTACAAAAATCAGTGCTGTTTAAGTTTTTTAAATAAAAATAGCAGTGCTTTAGATAGAGGTTAATCTTTTACATTAAATGTTATGGCAATCACAGGGGCATTAAAAAATGCACTTGTTATCGAGGAAGTGGTGTTATTGAGGGTTGTGTTATTGGGGGTGTTCACGCGGATACACTGAATCACGGATTTACTCAAGTTTTTAACTGGATCCATAGAAAAAATAATTCGGCCACGCAGCTGAACCGCTGACGTGGGTTGAGCAAGTTTCCAAAATTAAGTTTATAGGCCTATGTTTTAGGGTTTTAACCAACAATTTGGGAAATAGGTCTATTCACGACGGCGCTGAATAGCTGCAAAATGGTTCGCTCACCATTCCGAATATTGGGAGTATCTTCAATACACAAATAATTGCGTGCTTCGCACGCCATTCCGAATATTGGGAGTATCTTCAACACACAAAGAAATGCGTGCTTCGCACGCCAACCCTGTGGTATAATGGACCGCATGGCTTTGAACCGGGTACTTCTATGGTATTTTACGTTTTGATCGATTTTGGGGGAACCAAGCTAGGTATAATAAGGCCGCGTAAAAAAAAAATGTGCAGAATAACATTTATAAATAAATGTAGGCATTTATATATGAAAAAAAAAACTGAAAAACAAATTCATTCTCGTAGGAAAAAATTGTTTACTTCAGGTCAAAAAACGTGCTTCCGATTGTTGGACTTTTTTGGCTAACGAACTCGTCCGAGCAACGTAGACAACCAACATGTGTACCAAATTTGAACCAAATCGGACTTAAAATGCGATATATGATTTTTAATGATACCCCAAAACGTGTTCTAGGGACCAAGATCGGTGCTCATTTACTACCCCCGACTTTGGGTCTTACCATAAGGGCCACTGCAATAGCTCATTTTTCCTATGGAAATTCGCTAATAAGACTAGCATTGTTTGGTTTCGTAAGAAGTAAATAAAAGGGTTTTGAAATTTTCAAGTTTTAAGTTTATTTTCTGTACATTTTTTATAAATTTCTCATTCTATTTTTGAGTTATTTCAAAAAAAAGAAACACAAAACGGTAGGCAGACGAACAAACTGGCCATTTCAAACATGTGATTTTATAACCCGAAGAACATTTCTATAGGTATACAAGATCCTAAAGAGTTAACGTACTATTCATAAAAAGTTCGAGAGTTAGTTCAGTGTTTCTGATTTACCGGTCTCTTCACTTGAATAGTATTTATTAAAGCACTTACTACAGGGAATGTCCAACCAATCACAAGGACACTAAAATTAATGGTTTCAATTAAACAGAATCCGGTCTGCAGGGTTTTATTAATCGACCCCTAAACTTGTAGGAAGTGTAAATTTGCCCGAAACCACATTTCGCCGAAGTTTTATTCGCCCCATCTATCTCACAACTGCCGCCATTTTGTTAGACTTTGCAAACACTTTAACAAGTGTATATTAGTTTCGTTACGCGTGACGTCAGCTTTATAAGGGAAACTTTGACGTGGGGTTAAAGAGGTATTCTTCCAGACAGATTGGGAGTTACAAGCAAATGTTGGAACGAATGTGTTAATGCCTTTTTAAAGTGATTCCATTGTAATCGTGATTACATTTTAATGTAATATAAAGTTTCACTCCTGAAAAAATTGCTCATTTTACTTTCTCACTATACATAGAGAAAGTATATAATAAGTATATAATAGTGATCGCACAAAAATTGATGTTGAAATTTTTGTGAAAATATCCGTTTTGGGATCCACTGAGTCCAACAAAGTGGTTTTTACAAAATGTCTGTCTGTATGTATACAAATCTAGAGCGAAAACTGTATACAAAACTACAGACATGACAAGGAAGCCTGTAAAAATGCACGAAAAACGGTGTTGAAAAATTTGGAAAAACAACTAACTCCCTTTTTGGCAAAACAATCCCAAAAAAATCAATTATTTTTTATAAAAAACGATTTTAACGATTTGATAAAATTTGGCTTATTTGTAGCCTTTAATATGCAAAAAACAGCATCTTTCTAAAAATTCTCGTTTAGCTAATAATAATAATAGTAATAACAGATTTTTGGGGTTTTTTTGGTCATAAAGGGGTTGTTTTTCAACATTTTTCAACATTTTTTCGTGCTTCTCTACAAGCTTAATTGACGTGTTTGGTGCAAATTTGTTCGAAATCGATCGAATAGTTTTCTCTAGCTAATAATAATAATATTTATTAGTTAATCACCTACTTTAATATCACCTCTCCTACCCCACCTACAATTATGAAGTCACAGTGAATCTGTTTAATAATTTAAATATGTTTGTGAGAAAGTATGTGCCAGTTCCTGGTACCGTTTATGAAATTTAAAATTATTAAGAATACGTTAACTATGGCCTCCGTAGTGTCTCACTTTGTCTCCAAAATTTGTCTCACAAAATTAAAAATTTGTTTGAGTTTGATTATTGGACTATTCGCGGACTAACAGGCATTAAAACAGTGTCAAAATTGTATTGTTGTTCCTTGATCTGTTTCGTGGGAAATCGACTGAGACCGACTGACATGCAAGCGATCTTACAAGGGTTCCTGTTTTCATTTTGAAGTTCGGGATTGTACAAAAACAAACATTCCAACTGGCGGGGAAGCGGAGAGCTTTATATACAAACTGCACGAGATTGTACGTGCATCCCAGGGCTCTATAACAAGGGCTAAACCACTTCTTTGATCTCGGCACTTTGCCGCCAGTTTCACTCTGACGTCACCATGCTGATACACGCTAGCTGGTAATTTTTCAGTAATGTGTGCGCAGTCGTTAACTCTCTGTTGTAACTCGACGGAAAGGCTTCAGTAAAATAAAATTTAGATATTCTTAATCTACATAAAGTACGGATTCTAACAGTATAAAAAAACTTTTATTTTAATAGGTATTTCGAATTTTAATAATTGAAAATATTTGAGAATTATCACAGACTGACATGAAAAAGTTACTAAGCGAGGAAATTTTTTATTTTTGGGTTATAAACAAACTTCCAGCGGGAAAGTTGTAGCCAATGAATTGATCTAAACTATCCAATTCACAGATTTGTGATAAAATGATTACATCATTATGAAATCGTTTTTTAAATGAGCGCAAGGAGGTGCCGCGCCACGACTCCCGAAGTACAGTTGTTTGATACGGGAATAACGTTTATGTACATATTGTTATTTTAAGTAAATCACTTGTCCCCAGGTAATTATGCCAGCTAGAAAAAAGTAAGAATTTTATTTTAACATAAACAAATTATAATTTATAA
This sequence comes from Philaenus spumarius, assembly GCA_018207615.1. NCBI lineage: Eukaryota > Metazoa > Arthropoda > Insecta > Hemiptera > Aphrophoridae > Philaenus > Philaenus spumarius. The sequence goes on from JAGFPH010011504.1 coordinate 11,692, forward strand.
TTAATATTTGATATTATTGAAGAAACATTTAAGTACTCCGCAAATTAGACAACAATGAACAAATTATTTAAAAGACAGCATATTTTTTTGTTATAAAGCAATTATTTTAATTAAATATGAAGCTAATATTTTTACGTAATTACGATTTTCTTTTTCCATCATTGATCTCTAATTTTATTTCTTTGAATGTACGTAATAATGATATTATTTTTTAAAAGTTAACCTCCAACTTAACTTTTTCTGTCCACTTCAATAATATCAAATTTTAATTATAAATTATAATTAATTTATGTTAAAATAAAATGATTACTTCTTTTCTAGCTGGCATAATTACCTGGGGACAAGTGATTTACTATATTACCTTAAAATAACAATATGTACATAAACGTTATTCCCGTATCAAACAACTGTACTTCAGGAGTCACGGCGCGGCACCTCCTCGCGCTCGTTTAAAAAACGATTTCATAATGATGTAATCATTTTATCACAAATCGGTGAATTTAATAGTTTAGATCAATTCATTGGCTACAACCTTCCCGCTGGAAGTTTGTTTATAACCCAAAAATAAAAAATTTCCTCGCTTAGTAACTTTTCCATGTCAGTCAGTGATAATTCTCAAATATTTTCAATTATTAAAATTCGAAATACCTATTGAAATAAAAGTTTTTTATACTGTTAGAATCCGTACTTTATGTAGATTAAGAATATCTAAATTTTATTTTACTGAAGCCTTTCCATCGAGTTACAACAGCGAGTTAACGACTGCGCACACATAACTGAAATATTACCAGCTAGCGTGTATCAGCATGGTGACGTCATAGGCGATCGATACAGGGTCACGGTAAATGTTCAAAATGGTATAGCCCTTGTTATTGAGCCCTGCGTGTATCCGCCTATTATAACAACGCACATCAAAATGTGTTGCAGACTCTTTGAAAATGCAAGGCGTTGCTGACGGAACCCGCCTAACAGCCGTGTAGTGCGGGAATAGGATAAGATATAATTATCCGGCGCTTTTGTCTATCCAAAATGAAGGTTATTGTTTTTTATTTGGTTCAACTTTTTCCTGAACGGAGAATATTACATTTTCGAGACTCTATGCTGCACGGTAACATTTGTTGTCTCAAAAATGAATAGGAACCATTTTATTTTTATAATTACGGTCTAAATAGATAGTTTGTGTGAAAAATTTTGTTTTGCTGTACCAATTTTTTTGTGATAGGGTATACTATTTTTTTAATACTAATTATTATACTTTTTGGATTTAAAACTAAACAAGCTTTCAAACGATGTGCCACACAACATCGTAAAAATGTTTGAGTTACAGCCATTTTGATTTTTTTCATAATTTATTTAGAGTGGTTGAACCAAATATCGTCGTGTGGCATACCGTTTAAAAGCTTATTTAATTCTGAATCTAAAAAGAATAATAATTAATATTAAAAGAAAAGTAGTACAGCAAAATGGGGCAAAATCGGAAAACACGATTTAAAAAAACAAAGTTACATTCAAAATGGCGGATCCAAGATGGCGGGTAATTTTTTTGAAATCTTAATAAAATAGTATTTTTACATAGTATTTTTACCTCAATCACATCTAAATTAAAATTGTCCTTATATACGAAGTATTAAACCGTCTCAAGACGTAATTGTCACCCTGTATTTCAGAACTGCGCATACAAAAGACGTAAAGTCTCTTAAAAAAGGAAATGGATCGCAAGGAGAAAATTAATCAACAACATGAGTTATTATATTTTGTGGATTATACATATTAGCATGAAGGTTTACAAAAAAAAAAAAAAAAATGTCTAAAAACCTTTGTTAGTTTTCTAATCCAACCGTCAAATCGTGTTGGATTTGCTAAAGAGAGACAACCGACGCAACGCAAAGTAATGACAACCTTTACTCGTGGGGTTTACCAGCTGTTCATAGCTCCGTGGTTTCTGTCTGTCCCGGTTAATATCCTCTACATGAACACGGTAAAGAGATGTTTTAGCAAATGAGCAGGTTAAAGAGTTGTTTAGTCAAGTAATATTACTTTTTAAAGTTACTTAAACATGTAAAGTTGATGTTTTTGTAATTTACCTGCTGTTATTCTTTAATAGTACGAACATATTGCGCTGTTTCTTTGCTTGTTATTGCGCTTGCGCGGGTTAGAGTAATTGTATCTGCTCAACGTTTGAGTCTTTATTCTCCTTTGTTTGTGTTTTATTGTTGCTAATTTGTTTTATGAGTTCCTTTACTTGTTATTAGCGAATTTCTATAGGAATTTCCATTGCAGTGGCCCTTATGGTAAGACCGAAGGTCGGGAGTAGCAAATGAGTACCGATCATGGTCCCCAGGACACGTTTTGGGGTGTCATTAAAAATCATATATTTATGTGTATATTTATGTATGTATGTGTGCGCACTCTAAAGGACGCATTTTTACGTCCGATTTGAACCAAATTTGGTACACACATTGGGTTTCTAAGTCGCTTGAACTGGTAGGTTAACCAAAAAAATTGACCGGAAGTAGACCAAATTTTTGACCGGAAGTAACTTTATGTATATATGTGTGCGCACTCTTAACGGACGCTTTTTACGTCCGATTCGGTCCAAATTTGATACACACGTTGCTTGTCTAAGTCACTTGGACGAGTTCGTTAGCAAAAAAAAAAAAAAAAAATTACCGGAAGTAGACCACATTTTTGACCGGAAGTACCATGTATATAGGTGTGCGCACTCTAACGGACGCATTTTATGACCGATTTGGTCCAAATTTGGTACACAGGTTGGTTTTCTAAGTCACTTGGACGAGTTCGTTAGACAAAAAAATTTACCGGAAGTACCTTGTATATAGGTGTGCGCACTCTAACGGACGCATTTTATGACTGATTTGGTCCAAATTTGGTACACAGGTTGGTTTTCTAAGACGCTTGGACGAGTTCGTTAGCTAAAAAATTGACCGGTAGTAGACCACTTTTTTGACCGGAAGTATCATGTATATAATTGTGCGCACTCTAACGGATGCATTTTAGACCGATTTGGTCCAAATTTGGTACACAGGTTGGTTTTGTAAGACGCTTGGACGAGTTCGTTAGCCAAACAAATTTACCGGAAGTAACAATGTTTTTCGATTTTTCGTACTAGAATTAAATTTTTTGGAGTTTTCTTTAAAAAAATAGACATACCTAATGATTCTGCACATTTTGTTTATTTTACGCGATCTTATAGCCCATATTGTCCCCCAAAAACAATCAAAACGTAAAATACTGTAAAAGTACCAGAATTAAATCCACGGCTTTTACTGTGGTGACCGATGGCAATATAATATGTGGTACATGCCGGCAGCACCTTCGTGAGTAGATCAATTCCCCAAATAGTTGTTTGAAACCCAAAAAACCTATATAAATTAAATTTTGGAAATTCGCTCAATTCACGTCAGCGGTTCAGCTGCGTGGTCGAATTATTTGTTAATTATAATCAATGCATTTCGACAAACGTTTTTGGTTATATTAAAAGCTAGTGGAAACACAATCGTCTTATATTTTCTTTATAGTAAAGGTGTTGGATTAATAATAACCCCAAAACTAAGATGGTAATAATTAATGTAAATGTTCAAATAAAATTATTTCGTATATTTTATGACAGCAGTTATGATAAAGGAAAGAACCAACAAGGCTCAGGTCTATAATTGAATAGAAACCTAACATACAAATTAGAAATAAAAATAATTGCTTCAAAGTTTTAAATCAGCTGTTAATTGAAATATTCGAGCAAACAGCTGTTTTATGTGTTATTTTATTCAATCGGTTGCTACGGTAATAAATGTAAATACATGTGATGGTTCATCAGTCTGCCTAACCTAAGAATTTTTTTCAGACTAAATTTACAAAAATATTGAAATAAAAATTGTTTTTATCAAAATGAATTACAGCCTATGTTACTCAGAGATAGTGTAGCTTTTTATTAGTAAACGATATACATCGGTTTTGAATAGCACAATTTCATTTCGACTTCTTGATTAATGGATAGAAGAAGAGACGAAGTATCCTTTTACTATTTGACTTTTGAAAACCTAAAAGCAGTTCACCAGTACGGCATTTTAAAACATTTGACCCCCTCCTCGTGGTGCATTACCAACACTCCCGACTTTTGTTTCGTTGCAAAGTTTACGAACATTTTATTTCAAAAAACTTTGTCGAAGAAATTTATCGCTCGTTTTATTTCCGTTCGCAGTAACATCAATCAATTTGCTTCCACCCGATGCACTTTGCCCCGTTCGTCTTTTGTTTCTTTTTATCCCCGTCAGTCTGTATATCACCTTCTCTCTCTTTGATATACTTGAACCATCGTATTTTACGCCCACATGATTTGTCTTGTAGTACTTTCTGTAAGCTTATTGAAGTGCAATTTAAAAGCCGGAACTATCAACTTTAAACAGCATCAACAAAACTATGTGATCAAAAGTGTTCAACGTGAATTTTACTAATTGAACAAAAATAAATGGTACCAGGAACTGGCACATACTTTCTCATAAACATATTTAAATTATTAAACAGATTCACTGTGGCTTCATAATTATTGTAGGTGGAGTAGGAGAGGTGATATTAAAGTAGGAGATTAACTAATAAATATTATTATTATAATCTAGAAAGAAAACTATATAGTTGAATTCGAAAAAACTTGCACCAAACACGTCAATTAGGCCTGTATAGATGCAAGAAAAAAGGTTTTGAAAAATTTTGAAAAACATCCCCCTTTATGGCCGAAAACCCCCTAAAATGGGTTATTATTATTGTTATTACCTAAACAAGAATTTTTAGAAAGATGCGGTTTTTTATACGGTAGGGTACATTAAGGGATACAAATAAGCAAAATTTTATCAAATTCGTTATAGCCGTTTTTTTTATACAAACTAAATGGTTGATTTTTTGGGGTTTTTTTTTTTGCCAAAAAGAGGGTTGTTTTACAAAAATGTTTAAAACCTTTTTTCGTGCATCTATACAGGCCTACTTCACATGTTTGGTGCAAATTTGTTCGAAATCGATCAATAGTTTTCTCTCTAACTTTGTATACATACAGACAGACATTTTGTAAAAATTACTTTTTTGGACTCAGGGGGTCCCAAAATGGATATTTTCACAAAAATCTCAACATCGTTTTTTTTGCGATCACTATACTTTCTCTATGTATAGTGAGAAAGTAAAAATATAAAGTATTTTCAATACACAATGTATTGCGTCATTCGCACGAAAATCCCCGAATTGGGAGAATTTTCAATACACCATGCGTTGCGTGTTTCGCACCCCAACCGTATGCGAGTATTTTCAATACGCAGAGCATTTTTATTATTTTGATTACAACTGAGTAATATGTACACATCTAGTAATTTATTCCTCATAAATTATAACATTTGTAAGGGATATAACCCAATGGTTACTCCCTATCACTATTGGACATCAATAGTCCCTATGTAAATCCTCATTTCTGATGAACCAAGGTGCGTCAACTATACATCTTAGCACCTTATTTTGGAACACTTGGATTATATTTATATTTTTCTTATTAGTGCAGCCCCATAGCTGTATCCCATATGTCCACACTGGTCTTAGGACCTGCTTATATATCAACAACTTATTATGGATTGACAGTTGTGATTGTCTTCCAAACAGACAATACATTTTCCTGAACTTTAGATTTAATTCTTGCTTTTTCTTTTTGACATGCTCCTTCCATTTCAGCTTTACGTCAAGTGTCATTCCTAGGTACTTAGCCGAATTAGCATGAGGAACCTGTCTAGAATTTATTGTAATTGGAATACGATGCTCGTTCTTACTATTTGTAAAGTTAACATTGACTGATTTCTCTTCATTAAGGCTAATGCGCCATTTTTTAGTCCATATACACACCTCATGAGCTGCCCTCTGGAGTTTAATTACAGCTTCTTCAGTTTTCTTATCAGGTACTAAAATCGCAGTATCATCAGCAAATGTACTACAACGAATCTTCTATTTTGGAAAATTAAGTTGTAGAATAATTTGTTTTGGCCACAACTGCAACGCGTCGTTTTTCACGCTGGCAGCGCCAATTCTACAATGAATCCCCTTTTTAGAAAATTCTTCGTTGGAGAATAAGTTATTTCCACCTACTG
>JAGFPH010011504.1:17925-34256 GCA_018207615.1 Philaenus spumarius
GGCAAGACCAAATAGAGCGTTTCACATTAGAGCGTGACGTGATGCGTGACAGTAGTTCAATTGAGCGTGACGGTAAAATCAGATTCACCCCCAGCAACAAGAAAACTATACCAGGTGTCTTAAAAGTCCCACCCTCCCCCTTTAACTTTTGTGTTTGTTCAAACAAACAAACATCCTTTGGGGAACGATACTAACTTAGCCCAAAGAATGTTTTTAAGCAATCGGAAATTTTGAGTGTCCCCTAAAAATGAGGGATTTTGGGGGAACTAAAATTTTTTTAATGGGAAGTATGGTTATGTGATACCTCATTTTAAAGGTCTATTTAAAACTAGGAAAATTACATAAAGAAAATTAAAATCGGACCACCTAAAACAATTTTATTTTTTTAACGTCCTGCTGTTTTGCACTTAAGACTAATTAAAGACGGGACCTACAGTTTTACGTGGAATCCGAACCACAGCCAACGATGTCTGTTAAAGAAACCATTTAGAAAATTATTCGGGGTCAGTGGGAATTGAACCCGGAACTTTTCCATTGATGGTTGAAATGACGATTGATAAAGCTTTGACGCCTTAACAACCACGGCCATCGTGGCTACCACCCAAAACAAAATGGCTGCCCTAAACGTGTTGAAATAAATCGATATAAAGTTGCTAATATCTCGTAAAGAAAGAGCTTTTAGAAAAAAATTAATGAGACAAAAAATGTTTATTTCAAAGTGATTGACATAAAAAATTGCTTTCAAATCGATTTCGTAAATTTAATTTCTTACACAATTTTCTAAGATGTAGGAGTCGACTTAAAATTTACGAAATCGATTTGAAAGCAATTTTAGGTCAAGCACTTTGAAATAAATATTTTTTGTCTCATGACATTTTTTTTTAAAACTCTTACTTTTCGAGATATTAGCAACTTTATATCGATTTATTTCAACACGTTTAGGGCCGCCATTTTGTTTTGGGTTGTCCGATTTTTATTTTCTTTGTGCGATTTTCCTAGTGTTACATAAACCTTTAAGATGAGGTATCACATAACCATACTTCCCATTTAAAATTTTGAGTTGCCACCAAAATCCCTCATTTTTAGGGGACACTAAAAATTTTCGATTGCTTCAAAAAATTACTTTGGGCTAAGTTATATTTGTTTGTTTTAACAAACACAAAAGTTAAATCGGGGGAGGGGGGAATTTTAAGACGCCTGGTATACTGTGCTATACAAATATATATAATAATTTTTTTGGACATGGTGCGCCAAATTTACACTTTAAAAATGCTTGATGCTCTATCTAGCCGTGACTCTATATTTTTTAAGAAAAATTTAATATATTTTGATAGAGAGTTGACAATTTGAATGCTACTTGGACACTATTTTAGAAAGATTGTCAATCTTTTTCCTTTTCTCATTTCAAAATGGCGACCATTAAAAATGTTTACCGTCCAAACCCGTTAAGTTTACAAACTATTTTCAAAGTAGAAAAGTTTCATCTTTTAACTACAAGTTAAACAACAACGTCATAAACAAAAAACTGTACAAATAATTTCGTTATTTGCTAGGATTATAACACTTTATTGTAAACACGACCTGCTTAATTACTGTAGGCTACGTCATTTATGTCGATGTGTTATTTATACAAAGCATCATCGGGCAGGATAGACCAGCTCTCATGATTGGATCAACATTTATCAACTCCACACATCCGCAGTGCCAACTGTATCTGGCGATAATATTGTTTTGTTCTATTTAGAGCCAAACACATCGCTCTGATAACGCGCAAACATAGGCTAATTACTGTTTAATACAGTAGGAAATCAACAAGAGAATGTGTTTTTGATGAGATTTCAGCAATGTGTTTATGTTGTTATGAAATTACTGTAAAATAAATACAGTTAGCGGTGACAGCTTGTTTGGTATGGCGGGCATAAAGTTAAGGCATCAATCGAATCTATATATATAAAAGCAAAATACCACTCACTCACTCACTCACTCACTGACTCACTCATCACGATTTCTCAAAAACTACCGAACGGATTGAAATGAAATTTGGGATGTAGCTTCCTCTAGGGCCATAGGTGCTCACTAAGAATGGGTTTGAAAAAATTCGAAATTTTAGGGGGGTTTGGTTGGGGATCAAATTTATTAAATCACGATTTCTTCAAAACTACCGACAGACTTGGAATGAAATTTGGTATGTAGCTTCCTCTAGGACCATAAGTGTTCACTAAAAAAGGGTATTAAAAATTGGAAATTTTATGGGGGTTTGGGGGGATCAAAGTTATTAAATCACGATTTCTTCAAAACTACCGAAAGGATTGGAATGAAATTTGGTATGTAGTTTCCTCTAGGACCGTAAGTGTTCACTAAAAAAGGGTTTTAAAAATTGGAAATTTTATGGGGGTTTGGGGTATCAAAGTTATTAAATCACGATTTCTTCAAAACTACCGAACGGATTCGAAGGAAATTTGGTATGTAGCTTCCCCTAGGGCCATAGGTGCTCACTAAGAAAGGGTATGAAAAATTTCAAAATTTTAGGAGGGGTTTGGGGGGGATCAAAGTTACTAAAATCATAATTTCAGATATTTTATAATTATGACAATAGTGCTTTTATTGTTTAAGATCTATATAATATATAAAAGCCAAATACCACTGACTGACTGAACACTTAAAAAGAATAAGTTACAATTACGTTTTAAAAAGACTGAAAATACCAACCACCACGGGCAACGCCGTACGGGTCAGCTAGTAAATATATAGTTATAACTCGCAAGTAAAATACATTAAACTGTGCACCTGCTAGGTTGCATAATAATGTTACAAAGAAGTTATGTCAGATATATTACAGAACCTATTTTGGAAATAACTTCCCCTTTGAACAAGTTAGACTTCTGTGTGTAAGAAAGACTCTTTAGTTGAACAAGTTAGACTTCTGTGAGTAAGAAAGACTCTTTAGTTTTTTTAGAATATTAAATTTTAGAAATAAAAAATAACACTTCCTGTAGTTATTGTAGTTGCTAAAAATTGTTTGTATTAAAAATTACAGTCCAAGAGCTGAAGACGAATTTAGGGAATGTATTTTGGGCAAGTTCAATTAACAAAAAAAAAATAATATTTTACTGTGAAAACTATGACATTTGTAAAAAAATAAATTTAAAAAATATCTTGTAGGCAACTTGAAATTTGTTTAATTTCTTGAAAACTTTAATTTTAGTATCTATTTAACAAATAAATCAAAATCCCAGACTATTTTTTGGGTTTTTAAGTATAACCTGACTTCCCTCCCCCCCGAATATATTAAAAAAATATACCTCAAAAATATACTTTAGGCCTTCTAAAATTTGTATAGCTTGTAAACAATATTAAAAATAAGTGTAAATCGCCAGATGAATTAGACGGTTTTTAATAATTCCCTGACGCGAATAAAGATTTTAAATGACAAGAAAAGTCTTATGCGTAGCCGTAAGTGCGAGAGAGATAGTTTATTGAGACCTGCCGGCAGCTGACTGGGACCTGGCTCCTCTTGCTGTGATTGGTTGCTGAGAGACCACGTGACTCTAGTTTACCGTGACTTTTATTTCCGTCAGTGAACCTCTTTGTTTAAAGTTTTTGACGCGTTTCGAGATATTTATCTCATCATCAGAAAGTCCCTCTACGCATGGATGTCGTTAAAACGTTAAATGCACAGACACAAACACACAACATATTTAAAAAACACAGTATGTAGATGCGCAACTTACTACTCCCGGATATCGACTGGTTGTGCGTTATCAGAACACGAAATAAAACTACAATTCGCCGCGGGCATTCTGAATTTTTATCGCTGCGTCATACAGGGTGTTCGAATCAAATTTCAGTTGGTCGTTTAGTAATCGGTGGTCATTATTTGAGTTGAATATTTTAAAAGCCTTTCAAATTTTTCTACTGCGTTCATAAATTTGCCTTTAAATCAAATCTTAATTGGTTTGAAGTTGCTGCCAAAGTCCAAGTAACGATGGTCTTCGTCCATTAATTAAAATGACGCTCAAATTCTTTATTCGCGTTAGGGAATTATTAAAAACTAACGTGTTTAATTCGTCTGGCGGATTACACGTATTTTTAATATTTTTTAATAAACATGCTATACAAATTTCAGAATGCCAGAAGTATATCTTTGAGGTATAATTATTAAATATATTCAGGGGGATGGGGGAGGGGGGTCAGGTTATAGTTTAAAACCCCAAAAAAGTCTGGAATTTATATTTATTTGTTAAATAGATGCTAAAATTAAAGATTAAATTTCAAGTTGCCTAAAAGATATTTTTTAAATTTATCTTTAGCGAATTTCCATAGAAAAAATGAGCTACTGCAGTGGCCCTTATGGTAAGACCCAAGGTCGGGAGTAGCAAATGAGCACCGATCATGGTCCAGAAAACACGTTTTGACGTATCATTAAAAATCATAATATGTATATATTTATGTATGTATGTGTGCGCACTCTAACGGACGCATTTTACGTCCGATTTGGTCCAAATTTGGTACACAGGTTGGTTTTTTAAGTCGCTTGGACGAGTTCGTTAGCCAAAAAAATTGACCAGAAGTAGACCACATTTTTCACCGGAAGTATCATGTATATAATTGTGCGCACGCTAACGGACGCATTTTATGTCCGATTTGGTCCAAATTTAGTACACAAGTTGGTTTTCTAAGTCGCTTGGACGAGTTCGTTAGGCAAACAAATTTAACGGAAGTAGACCAAATTTTTGACCGGAAATAACAATTTTTTGAGATTTTTCGTAATAGAATAAATTTTTTTTGAAGGTTTCTTTAAAAAATAGGCATACAAAATAATTCTGCACATTTTGTTTTTTTACGCGACCTTATAGCCCATCTGGTTCCCCCAAAAACAATGGAAACGTAAAATACCATAAAAGTACCAGGATTAAATCCACGGCTTTTACCGTGGTGACCGATGGCAATGTATTTGGTACATGCTGGCAGCACTTTCGTGAGTAGTTCAATTTCCCAAATAGTTTTTTGAAACCCAAAGACATATATAAATTTAATTTTGGAAATTCGCTCAACTCACGTCAGCGGTTCAGCTGCGTGGTCGAATTATTTTGCAAATGTCATGCTCAGTAGCGAAATAACAGCAAACCATCTGCCTGACTCAGGATTCTAGATTCACCAATTCATAAATTTTTTGTTGTTATTTTAACTTGCCCTAAACTGTCAGCTCTCAAATTATACAAACACAGGTGACGGAAACCATCAGTTGATTACCAGGCAGGAACGTTAAAAGAAGAAATGGCTGATATTGTAATCTCGTTCAAGTTTAACTTAATACATTCTACCTTGAGTTTCTTTAGCTCGCAATTGCTGAGAGGGCTCGTAAAAGGTCATCTCTATATGACAAATAATTTACAAAGAAAATTTAGTTAAGTGAACGTTTGACGACAAATTCATAAAGGTTACTTAATCAAAATCACTGAATACGTCTCTTAGCCTACCACTTAATTGTATTTTTATAGAAGAGCATGGCATTTAGTAATTACAAATAATTGTTTACTTACTTATTTTTGTATCATATTTTTTGCTGCAGTAAAATAAATTAATAATTTCTTTTGCATTATCAAAAACTATACACAGTAGTAAAATACTTTTCAATGTCCAAACTTAAATGAGTTGTTTTCAGTTGCCTGCGATAATTTTTGATGTCAAAAGTTTAGAAGTAAACACTTCTGCACCTTTTCTAGAACCAAATTTCAATTCACCCATTCTATATTTATCGGTAATGTGCAACTCTAACTTTGTTCAACATCCCATTGGCGTTCATTTCAAAACACAACCCGCAACAATATTTTCGTGTAAACTGTTTAAAATTACACATATTTAATATCTATTTGTTATTTTCGCATTATTTGCTATTATTGTGTTTTTTTTAATGTTTCCAAAACTGGTTCAGTAACTGGGTAGATTTGCCTCACACTTAATTCCCTATTTAGACATCATTGAACGGCCATTGTACACAATTTAATACATGTAACGCCAGTTCCAGTGTAGATATGCTGCTGGATAAGGTCACAGGTTCACGCTATATTAAACTTGGGGAAACACATTTAAGGGAAAAGCAACAAATCATACGCAATAACAACGTTGACAAAAGGGGATTTCTAACAAAAGAAGTCAACAGTGATTTACATATGAAAAGTTTGTCATTCACAGAGATGCATGTGATTTTTTCAAAGATTTATTTTATGTCAACTTGACTTCAATATGTCATAAATGTAAAACGGTATTTCTTCTTTTTCTGTTACAATCCTATCTCCCCCCCCCCACACACACACACACACACACCCACACACACACGATCTTACTTACTCTCCTCCTTCTTCCTCCCGCTTTCCACGCTCGCTCTTTTTCCTTCAGCGTCCAAATAAAGATCTTTATATATTCCTCTCCTCTATCTCTCAAATTATTTTCCTTCTCACTTTCCTCAGGTTTAAAGAAATCCTCGGGTGGGAAGAAATGCACACTGAAAATCGATACATCTTTATGTTAAACGTACATTAAAGACGTTATGCAGAAGAGATGGTAATGGAAACATTCAATTTTAAAAAAGAAGGAACTTTGTCAGCTTCTTGATAATTATTAGCAAATTTCCAAAGGAAAGATGAGCTATTGCAATGATTCTTATGGTGAGACCTAAGGTCGGGAGTAGTAAATGAGCAACGATCACGGTCCCCAGAACACGTTTTGGCGTCATTAAAATTTGTACTTATATATGTACATATACGTTCGCACTCTAGCGGCCGCATGTTGAAGTTCGATTTTGTCCAAATTTGGTACACGTGTTGGTTGTAGCTGGAGACTTAGGTATAAACAAATTCTACTAATATATTTGGTAGACATTGGCAGCTATTCAGCGCCTTCGTGAATAGACCAATTTCCCAAATAGTTAGTTGAAACCTTAAAACATATATAAACTTAATTAGCTGCCCGATCCGGCTTTGCACGGGTGGACAAATCAAAGTGAAATGTATATTAACAAAAAAAGTATATCAATATTACACTATGCATTTATTATGGGGATTTTTAGTAACTTTGATCCCCCCAAACCCCCCTAAAATTACAATTTTTTTTGAAAACCTTTCTTAGCGAGCACCTAGGGCCTTAGAGGAAGCTACATACAAAGTGTCATTCCAATCCGTTCGGTGGAATTTTTGGTAACTTTGACCCTCCCCCCCAACCCCATCTAAAAATTGATTTTTTTTTAAAACTTTCTTAGCGAGCACCTATGGCCCAAGAAGAAGCTACATACCAAATTTCGTTGCAATCCGTTTTGTAGTTTTTTCAGAAATCGTGATGAGTGAGTCAGTGAGTGAGTGGTATTTGGCTTTTATATATATAGATTTTTGAATTTCGCTCAACTCACGTCTGCGATTCAGCTGCGTGGTCGAATTATTTGTAATATGTTTAAGTTTTTTTCGATCAAAGACTTTGAATGCAGTAATTTTTGAATTTTAATAATATTTTAAGAACCAAACGAAACTTTATACCTTTGTCCCATTCAGCGTTCAAAAGACATGATTTTTGTGAAAAAAACTCAGATTTAAGTCACTAACTAATAATAATGTGTGAACAATGGTTGGGCCCACACCGGATATATCATGTATGCACGTGTTTGTTTCGCAGGATTTGTTTTGCCTGTGGCGCCATCGCACCGGTGTGGGCGCGTGATAATCACGAATTAGCTTTGAGCCATTACACAAAGGTAATTAGTGATTAATTAGCCCAATTCGTAATCAATTTGGCGTGTCAACGAATTCAGCTATAGCGTTGATTAGGGTGTCGTTGTAAAGAGCTTACTAGGACCTTCAGTGAAACAATTAAAAATCTGTTAAATTAAAAATTACAAAATAATTACAGATGTCGTCTCATATGACTCGCAAACATTCTCGGAGTTATAGAAACGCAATCGTCGGAAATCTGGCATTGATAGGAAGCCTTGAAAGTCGTGAGAGAATGCGAGAGCGTCGAAAAGGAAATGAAAAACTGTACAAAGTGATGTAGGTGCCCCAACGGGTACATCGTCTGAGAGACTACTACTGTTGTAAATACTAGTTTAAGACGATAAGTCTTTTTTAGTGTCACTCCGCTCTTTTTGAATAATGCACAATTGTGTACTACAACTTACTTTTACGGGCCGTTAATCTAATTTAAAATTAATATGCAACACCGAAAACGCTACCTGCCGAGCTACTATCACACAAGTTATTCTATGTGCACCACCATGCACTCTGATGCCACCTTCATGAGAGTAGACTCCTCTCTCAAGGTACTGATGTTTTTAGTCAGGTTAGTAGCGGTAAGTGACAACATTAGCGTATCTGTACTCCGTGCAGCCATTGTATCCAAGAGATTGGCAATCGAGTTACATATTAACACTAAGTAAATACTTGCAACGATATTACCACGACTCTTTCACGAAAAATCTAAGACTGCAACTTTAACTTTTTTGTATGACCCTTTTATGTCACAAGATGCGGACACCAATTTAAGATTAATTTTTACCTGACAAAATCCCAATTTTGGAAAGAAATTTAAATTCTAAACTATTTTGAAGCAGTTAACAGCTCCAAGAGAGTTTCGTTCTATTTAAGTTTGTACTAAAGGCGGAGGTAGTTCTTTACTAACACCCTGACTACAATATGTTTAAGCTTTTATCCAAACGGAAATCTCCTGATGTCTAAACGTCCTGATGGAAAACACATTACGAGAAGAAAGATGTTTCCAATTGCTTTGTCTGTGGAATCAATTTGATTTCCAAACAGTGTTACCCCTATAAGACTATATTTGATAATATCCACCATTAACCCACATTACCGGTATTAAAGTTCAGCAATTTAATCTGTCCCTGAAGCATTGTATTTGCATTTAAACAGCTTTCTCGGTATCCAATAAAGGAATGAAGTACTTCAATACTGTTTGGAAAGAAATGCAATTTGAAATAATTGGAAAAGAAAGGCTGGAGAGAAAGAGGATTTTAAATTGTTCATAAAACAAAAGGAACTATGATTTTGAATACATAAAAGAAGAAAAACAGATAGGGAGGAATATATATTAATATATTAACAACAATTAATATTTAGAAATAAACATTTTGTGCTTAAGACCACACGGAAGAAGTGTAAACTCCTATGGCGATATTCTGACGAATATAAAATATACTAGAAAAATCACAGGCTGATTAATTAGATGCACATCAGAAATATACAATTTTAAAAACAAACTATGTACGAACAACATTAAGGCCTACCTAAACATAACCCCAAACTATAATCTACACTGGGCTTGTTTAAGTATTACAGATGATGGGTGAAATCAGCTGTTAAACGAATAGATAGGCCTATCTCTTCTTTAAATTTGTATAAACAAATATATTGATGATAAAAGGTTGTAATTATATACAGTTTATAACCACAAAGCAAATATTATAACGTATATTATAGAATTCATTACTTCTATAACTCATAACTTCACAAGAAATTATAACGATTGAAGTAGTAAACATAACCCCAAACTATAACCTACACCGGGTTTACAGATGATGGGTGAAATCAGCTATTATATTAATGCTACTCATACGCATGTACGTACGTATGCTCGTACACTAGCTTTTATAGGAGTTGATTATGGACATTATTAAGTGTTATTAAGCTGGACATATGAATCAACTGTTTATCTGTTATTTTATTAAAAAATTGGTTGCTATGGTAATGAATGTAAATGCATTCAATAAACATGTGTCGCTTCTTCTGTCTAGGCCTAACCTAAAATTATGGTGTGTTTAATTTTAATTTTATGTATTTCTGATGCATTATTATATAAAAATGTTAGCTTTTTGCACTTCTTCAGCATTTGAACTGTAAATATGCTATACACACATGTGTACTATATATAGTAGAACGTTTCACAATCGATCGTTTCAGAAAATGCGTGACGGAATGGAACGTTTCACAGTCGAGCGTTTCACAATCGATCGTTTCAGAAAATGCCTGACGGAATGGAACGTTTCACAGTAGAGCGTTTAACAATCGATCGTTTCAGAAAATGCGTGACGGAATGGAACGTTTCACAGAAGAGCGTTTCATAATCGATCGTTTCAGAAAATGCGTGACGGAATGGAACGTTTCACAGTAGAGCGTTTCAAAATCGATCGTTTAAGAAAATGCGTGACGGAATGGAACGTTTCACAGTAGAGCGTTTCACAATCGATCGTTTCAGAAAATGCGTGATGGAATGGAACGTTTCACAATCGATCGTTTCAGAAAATGCGTGACGGAATGGAAGGTTTCACAGTAGAGCGTTTCACAATCGATCGTTTCAGAAAATGCGTGACGGAATGGAACGTTTCACAGAAGAGCGTTTCAAAATCGATCGTTTCAGAAAATACGTGACGGAATGGAACGTTTCACAGTTTTAAAACCCGTTTTATTGTTTTCATAACGTATGATATAAATAGTGAAATATAGTAAACTTTATAAATTTTGTACTCAGTTGCAAAAAGAGATATTGTAAAAAAGCTTAGCAACAACACCCACAATCTATTGTACTTTAAGAAAAAAAATACAGCTTTCGTTTTTTGACAAAACAACACAAAAATATGCTTAATAGTGAAGGTTATTTTGGTTATTTAACATTGAAATTGGTATCCAACTTCGCCGTTGTGGATGTAGGGAGCCGAGCCTTAATGGGTCTTAACATTTAACAGTCACAAATTTGGGCCAACAGTTCTAAATTACAGAATCCGTATAATTTATTAAGAATTTTGAGATATGTCGTTTTTAAGATATTCTCAAAATAATATAAGAGATTTTTTTAATGTTGCTATTAATACAAATGTTTTATTTCACCTAAAATGTTCAAACAAACCCGTGAACATTATTTTATTATTTTGTTTATTTATTATTATATGAATTATTTTCATATTTGACAGAAAATCTATTAAAGATACAAACTTCTATGAAACAGTAATAGTGTGCAAACTACGGTGTCCAAACGATGGTGCGTCTCCTTTTGTGTAAGCTTACATAATGATAACAACAATAATTGTAATTTTAATTTGTGGGAAATATTATAAAAAGCTTTTCGAGTATGCTTTTTGCATGGGCTTGAAAATGAAATGACTAATGTGATAAAAAAATGTTGATTGTTCCAAATATATTGATTTGAAATATAAGTAAATCTAATACTCAACAACTAACAAACTTTCTCATAAATCATTGTTTCTGGGCCAAAAGTAAATCTATACAAAGTATCATTTTAAAGGGTTTTTAATTTACTACAACTTTTCCATTGAAAGTATAGCGAACGATTTTCAAAATATTAGCGAAAAAACCTCAAAATTAAAATTTTTCAATGTTTTAGTTGTTTTAATAAATCCACAACAAAAAATTAGGTAAACAAGAACTTTTAGAAAGATACGGTTTTCTGCATATGGTAGGGTACCTACATTAAGGGCTACAAGTAAGCCAAATTTGATCAAAATCGTTAGAGCCGTTTTTTTTATAAAAAAAAATAATAACTTATTTTTTGGGGGTTTTTTTGCCAAAAAGGGGTTTTTTTCAAACATTTTTAAAACCGTTTTTCGTTCAACCTTGGCATGAAGTGTAACCTAACAATGATATATCTCAAGAAAAATAAGCGGTTAAATCCAATCATGAGTTTCAAAATGGCCGTTGTTTGAAAACTTCAAACCTAAATTATTAAAAAAACGTACTTTTTAACAAGAAATGTCAAGATAACTTTTTTGTAGCCCTTTTGATTCAATGTCGGATGGTGTAACTATTAAAACAATCGGATGAAGGATAATAGTTAAGTTATGTGTAGTAATTGGTTTGTTCAACCCTGCATCCTACACCAACACAGTAAATAAACAGTTGCTGTCATTATCTTTAACTTAACAACTACTATCCTTCATCCAATTGTTAGAATGATCGGAAAGAATGATACCAAACACGACAATATTGTTTTTAAATAATACATTTTCCACCAATACATTTATTTTAACCAAGGGGTTAAAATAGTGGGAATAATGATACAAATACTTCGTAACTTGGTAAACAACACCATTCGCGGCCCGTGTGTTAAAAACTTCAACAAATGCGTAGGAAATATGCAAAATTACACCATAATGAAGCGTTTTTTCTACTTCTACAATCTTATAAATTGTAAAAAATAATTAGTGCATTAATATTGCTTTTTAATTCGTTGAAATTTTAATGAAACACAAAGTATAAATGGAATGGTAAACATAAACTGTTCAGTACATGCTCCTCTAGGAAAAGGAAAACGACTCAATTCGCCACCACTGGTATTGCACTGATATTTTTAGACTGATATTCCAGTCTAAAAAAAACTACCGACTATCACGAGGAAATGAATGCCGAAGTGTTTGAGGGTTTGTTTTTTAAAATCTATTCCCGCTGGCGCTGGTTCAACTATAGTAAAGGACAACCCTTTTACCATTCACGAGTAGCTAATAACAACATTTCAGTTAATAATATATATACATGCTATGTATTTCTAAATGTAAGCATAAATGTAAGCACCCCACTTAGTAAACTAAAAAGTTAATGAAGAAATTGGAATGCTATTTTAGCACAAATGGTTTACTTACAGAGTCATGGTACAAGATGGCAGGTCAATGAGAAATAGTGAAAACTTCCTTGGCTTGAAGAAGTTTATTTAGTGTAATTTAGTGTATAGTCTACAGATTGTAAAATATTTCTTATTTTCAATGTGAATTTATTTATAATTTGTTAAATAACTATTAAAACAAATTACTTACTTATAAATTGAAAAGAATTGTATCTGCTTTTTCATTGTATACTATAACTTTTATAGTAAAATGCTTACTTTTAGTGTTTATTAAGTAGAAGTCTCTACAAAAAATATAATTTTTGCAATGTTTACAAAATTACCGATTTTTAAATCTAATTTGAGGGGAAACTATATGTTGTAAAAAACTACAATAAGAACATAAATTGTAGGTAATTTTTTTGTCTTTATTTTAATATAGCTTCACAGTTTACGTAAATTGCTTACATTGTGGGTTATACGCCAAAAACAAAACAAAAGCACGTGATTTTTAGTGGTTTTTTTAATGGTTCTTCATATTTGCCGAACAAATTTTTGTTGGATAACTTCAGATTCGTGTTCCGCACCATTATAAACAATTACACCATAACTTTACAATTTTAGCCATTTTTGAACATCATTTTACTGGACTACAATATTAACTAAAATATGAGGCAAGTATTATAACTCTAAAGCAGCAATGTTTAAAGGAACACAGGATTTCTTATATTTTTACCGAAATATTTAGGGGTATATTGCAGAAAGAAGTAAAGCGATAGTTTATAGTACGTGTCAATATTCGGAGACAGTTTTATTTTACTGATGGTGGTTTATTACTACCGACCCTTTTCTAACACCCTTCATAAAATAGTTGCCTGCGACTCCAGTATTTGGTCTAGTCTCATCTTTGATCTTTCCGGCTATTGTAAATAATATAAACTTTCTACAGACCTTAACAGGATGTTTTAGCAAGGCTCAATCAATTGTTACGCATAATCATATGGCCGCCTATTCCAGTCAAATTAGTAACATTTTAGGCGAATAACGATTTGAAATCCCAAAGATTTGAAACTTCTTGTTATGTTTGGGGAGGTCTAATAATGGACATATCATAAGTCCTTATTTATAGGTGGTGAGTGGGGAGCAGAAAATATAATATAACTTTTTTGTGTTTTATAAATATCTATAAAAATATATTAACGTTCTTGCTATGATTTCATGGAATTAAGAATGGGGAGGAAAATAAATACATAATGAAATGGTTTGTTTATTTTGATTAAACCATGTTTAATATTGTAACAATATTTTATTTATACTCCCTTCTGTTTTGAAATATTTTTCAATTCCATCAAATGTTAGTTTAGGGTTGAACTTAGTTATGTAAAATTTATTTAATTATATGATTGATTTTGATTACATTGAGTCCGTTAGGCCATTTTAAATCATTTACAAATGTACAAAATAAGATCTTGGTTACAATCTAAGAATTGTATTGAAAAGCAGAGTGCTTGCTTGAAATACAAAGTTAAGAAGAGAGAGCCACACCGCATATTTTCTCTCGATTCAACTATATCTGTTTCACTTTTACTGGAACACCGAAAATGCTGTATGGCTATGACTGGGACCAAACATATTCAATATCGTGTGTTACGTGATAAGTTATATTAGTAGGTGCTTGAGGTTATGTTTAGAATGCGTTCATCGTTTATTCAATTTAGATTATCATTGCGCTTTTATTTACTATTTATAATGAGTTATATCACTTTACTAGTTTAATATAGACTCATAATTAATTAGTTGTAATGGAGAACTTTCGACAACTATTATGTTTAGGTTAGAGTGTACAGGGAGAGAAGGTTTAGTTTTGGCAATAGTTTCATAACGACAAATTTGCAAACGTAAATACAATTTCGTTCCCAAACACGATATAGGCCTAATCGCAATAAAGGCAAAATTTTTAACATTATCTTTATCTATATAATGTTTAATAAATCATTCGTTACTTTTTAAACCTAAACCGATATTGTTATCCACGAAAAACTATTTATGTCGTTAATTTTTTTTCTATAGACATCCATAAAAAAGATTGTCTTTATGTTTGTATACAGGGTCTTTTAAGTGAGATACCATTGGTATCTTCTAAACTATAAATTGTACAGCAAACTTAAAAGTAGGGAACTTAGGCCTACCTTATTTTTGTGGCATTGAAAATTATGTAGTTAAAATTATTGTAAATGGTCTCCATTTACTAATATGACCGCCAACTTTCAATTTTATTATTGAACAAACTATAATTTATGGGGATTTTAGACTTTAATAGTCATTTTAAGACTTTTTGTTCGTGGCGTTTTTTTTATACGGCTATCAGTTAAAAAGTTGGAGGGGTATACAGTTTTAAAATGGCCTAACTGAAAATTTAGAAAATTGTTTAACCAAACCTCTCGGGTTTTTACAAGTTGTTAACTTTAATAGAAGTGGACCAGAGGGAAAAGTAAACTACCTAGGCGAGCCAACACAGTTCTTTAAAAATAAATACTTAAACATATTATTTTTGGTTGAATCTCGTTACAAAGCTTAATGAATGATTGAAAGAGCATGAAGGAACTGTGACAGTGTTTCTAAAAATTACTCCACATTTGGTTATAAATGAGATGAGCTGATTCTCAGAAGTGCCATCTGTCAGTCTGTTTCAGACACTTAGTAGAAAACACTAACTAGTTCACTGTCACAGGACGATGCAAATATAGCAATTATCCTCTGGACATCTCAAATTTAGTATACTTGATTTAGATAGCGACTTGTATAAATCCAACTTTTCTTTGGTTCAAATCGTTTTCATACGAAATCAAATTCCATTCAGTTAGGGTGTTTTTAAAACTTGATACCAGTCCAACTTTTAAACGGTTAGACGTATTAAAAATAACACCAAGAAAAGAATCTTAAAATAAAGTATAGGAGGTTCCATAATAAATGTGAAAGTTTGATACAATATTGGAAAAAGGAGGCCAAAAACAAGTTTAGGTTCCCTATTTAATGTTTGCTGTAAGATTTATAATTTAAAAGATACCAATGGTGAAATCATGTACTCTGTATAGATTTGAGAACATTATTAAAGGCCGATTTCCAATTAAATGTTTTATTTTTCTACATTCAAACAATGTGATTCTTTTCTTGTTGGTAGACAATTACAAAATGATCATGTACATCATTCTTTGTACCAAGTTTGGAGTGAATATCTCAAATGTGAAAAGAAGCTTGCAAGCTAAAAACGTGGAAATGAAAAACGCTAAATATTTAAATGACAATAACTCCGTTTTTAATTAATATATTTTAAAACGATTATAGGTAGTAATTCTACTCACTATACTGCTTCTTTTGATGTAATAAAAAGTAACATTTATAATCCAAAATTTCCATTTTTTTCTTAAAATGTTGCAAAGGGGGGACCCTTACCACTTACAAAAACGTGAAAAACACCTCTTTTGTTTGGCCTATATCTCGGAACCTATTAGAGATAACGCCCTGGACTTAAAAGTAAATTAAAATATAGACTTTTATCTTTAACACCGTGCCAAATTCAGGTATTTTGAAAATTTTGTTTAAGAGCTACAGCGCTTTAAAAAGAAGCTTGCACGCTAAAAACGTAGAAATGAAAAACGCTAATTATTTAAATGACAATAACTCCGTATGGAATTAATATAATTGAAAACGATTATAGG
>JAGFPH010011505.1:0-12152 GCA_018207615.1 Philaenus spumarius
CCTTATTTACATGAACGAAGCCGGGTACGACAGCTTTAATAAGTTTTAATTTTTACCTGACCGAAGCCGGAGACGGCAGTTATAAAAAGTTTTACTTATTTACTTGAACTAAGACTGGTACCACAGCTATAAAACATTTTTACTTATTTACATGACCGAAGCTGGGTACGGCAGCTATAAAAAGTTTTACTTTTTTACTTGTAGGCCTACTAAGCCTGGTACGACAGCTAAAAAAAATGTACATGACCGAAGCCGGGTACGACAGCTGTGTAACAAGTTTTCCTTATTTACCTGACCGAAGACGGGTACAACAGCTATAAATAATTTAAAACATTAATGACTTTGCTGACTTTGGTATTTAATATACATATAACACAAATATCATATATATATATATACATACATACTATATCTCGAGCGGTGACGGTCGCGAGTTTGATGCTTTTTCCTCTCCCAATAAGAAGTGCTATGTAGTATATTCGCGTTGCGTACATACATATAAATATATATATATATATAATACATACTATATCTCGAGTGGTAACGGTCGCGAAATTCAATGCTTTTTCCCCAAGCAAAAAGTGCCCAACGCCGCTAAAGAAGTTTTCACTTCAAAAATATATATATATAGTATAATACACTTCAAAGAAACAAAACCCACATTACTCTGGAAGAGAAAAAACAAAAACAAAGAAGAAACACCTGGTTTCCCTAAAGGCATAGGCCGCTCGTACATTTTCCGAAACATAAATATGACAGCAGTAAGACAAAAATTAACCAAAAGATATATAGCTACTAAGTCAAAATTATAATTTAAAAAGAGTTTTTTTCAGAAATTAATTAAAAAAATATCGGCGAACATTCTACCCAAATATTAACAACATACATTATATGTTCTTGCTAAACAAGGGAGAAAAACAACGTAAAAATACAAAATAACAAAAATTTACACATATGTAAGATGATTGTAAGAGGAATAACCATACCTAAAGATCACTATACTATATAATAACTAACTATATAATAACTATGTAATTAACTATGTACATTTAACAAGTGTTCAACGTCTTCCCGTTCAAAGAGACAATTTCTTAATTTTCACAAAAAACATGAAAGTGGATTTCCACATTTGATGTGGGCAGGCAGTACATTAAACAATTTTGGCCCGAGGAAACAAAACGTTTTCGTAAAATAAGTCTTAAAAGGCTTTGGCACTACAAAATTTCCTGCACTTCTTAACCGTTCCCTCCTCCCATCACACCGATCAGAAAGGTGCCTGTTTCCACTTTTAATCAAAAATAACTTAAGTACTTTGTAAATATACAAGTATCTTAAAGGTAATATCCTTAAAGAAATGAATAATGGTTTTGAATGTTCCAACCTACTCTTGTTTAGGATCATAAGGACAAACTGTTTCTGAATATTAATTACAGAAATCAGATTACTAATGTAAGTCCCTCCCCAGCTATACAAACCATACTCTATCTACTTTGAGCCAGTGAAACATAAATCATGCGCTTAACATCCGGAGGATACATATTTCTAAGAAAATAAAACACTCTTAAAATACTACCCAATTTAGATTTTAACTTAGACAAATGAACTTTCCAATTTAATTCACTGTCGAGGAATACACCCAAATATTTTATGCAGCTTCTTGCTTTAACAACTGAACATGCATTTTTGCAAAACTTCCTTCACGCGTACAATTTGAGCAAGGATATATTAAATCCTCCGTGAAGTCATAACTTTCCTTTAACATGAAATTTATGTAGTTAGTTTTTTCCACACTCAGGACCAGGAGTGCCCATCCCCCCCAAAGCCTATGGCGCAATCCCCCCCCAAAACCTGCCTGTGGGTTTCCTCTCCCAAATAAAGTAGACATTTTATACCATTTTAGCAGAAAAAAAACATAATTACGCATAATTGTTTTTTTTTCTTTCTTAAAAGTGTTATTTTATTCTCTGAAAACAATCCATTAGGTAAATAAAGTTTACAGTTAAATCCAATAACTTATTAAAGTTTTTCATAACAATATGTTTATGGAAAAGGGAGGTTCTACGTAATTTATAAAATAATACAAATACACAAATTCAGTAAGATTTATTAACAAAAACAACACATTACTACTTTTGAAAGTAGTAGAAGACATCATAATATTAAATAAGTTCTTTAAGTTCTAATGCTTGGTGAAAAAGAAATGCTTGTTATTGGTGGTAATCGTATGTAATGGAACATGTTAAAGTATTAAACTATCTATTCGAATTTAATAAAAAAAGTAATATATAGTTGAAAAACTAAAATAAATTTACATTCATTGATAATAAATTAATAAAATGTTGTAAGAAAATAACAATACAAAACTACAATACATTTTGAAGACCAGTACTTAACCGATTTGGAAGAATACAAAAACATAATACAAATAAATGATATTTCATGCAACAGAAAATTAAGTGAGAATAAAATTGTTTTAATATTATTTTGATAAAATTAGACATTGATTGAAAAGTAGTTACAAAGTGTAAGTATTGGGGTAAACACGAATACCCTAAATTAAGATTTTTAAATAAATAACTAATAATAATAATAATAATAATTAATAATAGCCTATCAAATAGATTTCAAAAGAACTTAATGGAATAAAACTAACAGGCCAGACGCGTTAGATGTAAAGGTACGTTGTGATTGAGCGACTGGTGCGATCATCGCTCTGCGATAATCGCGGGCGCCTGCTTTGCATTGTTCAAAATGGTCTTGTTGTCTTGTTATGAACGGGCGACTGGTAGAATAATCGCTTCAATAACAACAGTCTGACGGCGATTATCTTCTAGCGATAATCGCAGAGCTATGATCGCAACAGTCGCTTCAATCACAACATTAACCCGATAGCAAATGGAAGTCAAAACGGACGTACCAGGTCAAATTTCATCGAATAAGATATCACTGAACAAAATCATAAGATGGCACAAAAATTTTCAAATGTGATCTTTCAAAATTTCATACGGTCCAATCAAAGGAAAAAACGAACACATCTACGAAGAAGCAAGACAACACCCAAATAAAATAAAAACACTGAAATGGAGAGGAAAGAGAAAATACCCTTAGTTCAACCCTCCCAATATCACGGCTTACCATCTGAAGATACACATACTTTTATATCCAGATAAGAAGTGGCTTCAAGAGCTTACGGATGGACAGCCAAATCACAAATCAATCTATTAATTACATACCGTAACGTCAAAGACAACCAAATAATAGCACGTGTAATACAGGGTTTAAGACTTAAAATTTGCGAACTTATAATAACAATGGAAAATAGAACACTAGACCAAATAATCTAAGGAAAATTGAACAACTTTTTAAAAAAAAAACCTAAATCACCAAAAAATACTTAAGAATCACGGAAAACCACAATAGCACGGGAACTAGACAATTTGAAACCATTAAAACCATGACAGAGCAACTTACAGAAATTGTACACACATTAGGGTTAAATATACAACAGAAAGGTTATAAAACAAACACATTTCAAATAAAAGGTACCAGAAACTGGCACATACTTTCTCACAAACATATTTAAATTATTAAACAGATTCACAGTGACTTCATTTTTGTAGGAGGGGTAGGAGAGGTGATTTTAAACTAGGAGATTAACTAATAAATATTATTATTATTAGTTAGAGATAGAACTATTCGATCGATTTCGAACAAATTTGCACCAAACACGTCAATTAGGCCTGTATAGATGCACGAAAAAAGGTTTTGAAAAACAACCCCCTTTTTGGCCAAAAAAAACCCTAAAAATCAGTTATTATTATTATTAGCTAAACGAGAATTTATAGAAAGATACGGTTTTCTGCATGTGTTAGGATACATTAAGGGCTTCAAATAAGCTAAATTTGTTCAAAATTGTTAGAGCTGTTTTATTATAAAAAAAACAATACCCTAACTGATTTTTTCTGGGTTTTTTTGGCCAAAAAGGGGGTTGTTTTTCAAAATTGTTCAAACCCGTTTTTCGTGCATCTATACAGACCTACTTGACATGTCTGGTGCAAATTTTTTTGAAATTGATCGAATAGTTTTCGCTCTAGCTTTGTATACATACAGACATTTTGTAAAAACAGCTTTTTTGGACTCAAGGGTCAAAAAAATGAATATAAGACCAACAATATTTAAAACAATGTAGGACAAAATTACACAATATGTAAAATAAATAAACAATAATACACCGAACAGATTTTTCTTCCGAAAATACAACTGCAATATATGTAAAATGGACAACCATACAAATGAAGAAAGTGATTTCCATCCAAAAAGAAAAAAGCAATAAATAAGTCAATAAAACTGTTTTGTATTAAAAATTACTTAAAAAAAAGTGAATAGTAATACTACTTTCAATGGATTTTTTATGATTTGAACAGAAGTTTTTTTCTTTGATTATACGACAAGACAAACTTGTTCACTCACTTCCGCTCATTTAAAAATTATGAATTTGTTATCGTTTTAAAGCTATGTAACTAAACGTAGTTTTTAACGATGTAAATTTGTTATTGAAGTTAGAAAATAGTCAACCTTTAACCCTATTTGAATTTAGACAAATATTTCTAATAATATGCAAATTATTTCTAATAATAACTTTTTCTACACTATATTTATGTGTAGTGGGAAAGTTTTTTTTACTATTTATTTCACGTCATTTTCAAAATCACCAATCTAAAGAGCATAAAATGAAGGTAATTCGGTATAGTAAATTTCATATTTGTATCGTTACAAACTCAGACTGTTGGAAAGCACGTTTCATACAGAAACCAAAAATATACACTTTGTAAGACATTTGTTGATGATTTATGCGCAAACGAAAGGCTGCATTTTTTATTCGAGCCGTGACGTCTTCTGATGAAATGCGCTGAACCCGTCCAAAACTCATCTTTCTGAGTAGCATCCCTTATCTACTTACACCGTTTTACATTTACACCATGGTTTTGGGACTGTTGTGAGGGGGAGGGCAGTTGTTTGCAGAATGACCTTGGCAGGCTCTCAATGCTGTAAATGTCTATACAGTAATATGTTTATACTTTGTTTACACCACATGCGGCACCCTCTATCGGCTCGTCTCTACATTGCACTACAAGCAGTAGTAGTCGAATTACCTGTCAATAATACGGCACTTTCACACGAATAATTGGAGATTTTTAACACATAGAAACAACAGATTATCTCCTAGTTTCTTGGAGGAATCGTCAAATCTTCATATTTTATATTGATTTTAATCAGGAACATATGAAAATTCCCCCCCCCAAACTGTGAAAAACACCCCAAAAATGTATTCCCCCCCAAAAATTCTGAATCAACCATGCTGTGGGCACCCCTGCTCAGGACCATACGATTTTTTAAAAACCACCATCTAATGGCTCTTAGGTCATCATTCATGGCCTTTTTGACATCACTCCATGTACCTTCAACATAACATAGTGCAGTATCATCCGCAAATGATGTTAGACTGCCATTTAGTCGCGCATTACAAAGGTCATTAACATATATAAGAAACAATATAGGACCCAAAACAGACCCTTGAGGTACGCCATACTTGATTTGCCCCATTTTACTAATATCACCATTTACCCTCACACATTGTTTTCTTCCAGCAAGATAGCTTTGAAACCAACTCAATACAACTCCTCTGATACCGCAATTTGAAACATTCGTCATTTATTTATCATTGATATTTATGTCACACTCTTGACAGTTTTGTAAACATGAATTAAACTTCACGGTTGAATAAGATTTGCTTATGCTTTGGGATATTTTGACAAAAATTAATTTTTGTAAAAAAAAATGACTAAAGTTTTTAAAACAAAATTATTTAATGTTTAATACATTAGCAACAATAAAAACGGGGGAAAAATAACAAAATCTGAAATATAACTGGTTAAAGCCTTTACAAAAGCATTTGCCTTAAAATACAAAACAAAATAGAGATTTAGCTTCCAGCGAACATCCTCATAGATCCTTCATTCTTCTTGTACATGTTCAAATGCAGCCGAAGCGAACCATCTTGCGCGAGTAATTGTACGAAATTTTGTTTCATCGAGATCCCACCATCATTGAGCAAAATAAATTTAAAACTGTCCATGTAATGATGCGTGGTCCGTGTGAACGTGACTCCATTGGCAGCAGTGTTCTGAGGATCGGAGTCCAGCTCATAAATGTAGTTCTTTGACTCATCTTTCGGCCCAATGAACTGGACCGCGAAACTGAACGAACGCTCCACCGGGTTGTACCTAAAACGGTACCAGAACAGTTGTTCGAAAGCGATTATCGCTTTGGCGAATTCAGTGTTACGCCGGAGATTGACATGCGCAACGGTGACCACGTTGCGTTCTCCTAAAGTTTGGTCCTCATGGTACGAGTTCAGGTGATTCCTCAGGTTATTGCCGGGGATGTTAAGGTTACATATTTGACAGAGGATTTGGCGCCGAAAGCACGCCGCGAGGTGGGGTTCGTAGTCCGGAGGACTCAGAAGTGCTCGACATCCGTGACCTCTGTATGGGCAATATGTATAAAATAATCGGATGATTTTGTTCATTCGCACAGTTCCAGCGAAGAGGAATCGGCATCTGCATGTCGGACAGTGTTTTATATGACGCACACACCTAGCGCAACATATGTGCCCATTCTCGCACTTTTTTATTGGAAGTTTGACGAAACCCAAGCAGATAGGACAATACAAATGCTCAGACATTGCATAAAATTTCTTTTTGAAAATACTGTTGTCACGAGCTACCGGTACCATTTTTAATTTTCCTGAAAATAATAAATACATAAATCAATATTTAACAGTTTAAATACCATGTGTTTAAGCAGGTTTAAGCTAGTTGTTTGGAATGAATGTTCTAAACAAAATAAGCTATTTATTTTAATCTGTCTGTTAATTAGGAAAATTAATATATTGATTAGATTCTCTTGTTTCTTTTTAATATAAATATGAAGTTTCATTAATTTATTTGTTACACTTGAAAAAAGTAAGATGTGAAATAGAATTTTGTAATCGTTTACCTGCGTAAGTTCACTATTCTGTTTTGATTAGCATGAGAAATTGCACTGAATTTATTTCTGTCTGAATGGTGTTCGGAAATATATTGGTTCCATAGCAACGTATTTCAACAATTAAAATACAAAAATATGAAAAATTCAATTGGGCAATTGAGATGATATTAGTTAAAACTTTATTGTAAAAAGACAAATTAATCACAAATAAATCGACCACGCAGCTGAACCGCTGACGTGAGCTGAGCAAATTTCGAAAATTAGGTTTATAGGCCTATGTTTCAGGGTTTCAGCCAACAATTTGGGAAATAGGTCTACTCGTGATGGTGCTGAATAGCTCCCTATTTGTACGAAATATATTAGTAGAATTTGTTTGCGCCTAAGCCTCCCGCTTCGACTAGCGCGCTCCTTCGTTACACTCGCAGTGAAAAACTCGCTTTGTAAGATTACGCCTCGATCTTTTGGCCTCGGGTTATGAGCTTCGCTTCGCTCGCAGGGTAAAAACTCGCCCGTTGGACTCGGATGACAAGATATTTCAAGGTAAAATCCACCTAGTGGCTTTGAACCGGGTACTTTTATAGTATTTGACATTTTTATCGATTTTGGAGGAACCAAGCGAGCTATAAAGTCGCGTAAAAAACAAAACGTCCAGAATAACATCCTACATTTATATTTTTAGAAAAAAACTTGTTAAAAACATGCTTCCGGTTGTTGGATTTTTTTGGTTAACGAACTTGTCCGAGCGACGTTGACCACTAACTTGTGTACCAAATTTGGACCAAATCAGACTTAAAATGCGCCGCTAGAGTGCGAACACATATTAACATATGTATTGTATATATATTACAACGGACAAAACTCGTTGTAGGTCCTGGATTTGAATTTATAATTAATTTTATAAATTTGAATAATCTGGACTTGACGCGGGCTGAAGCCGAATGTAGGTCACGACAGTCATGTTGATGCGGGAGGGTCGTTATCTGGCCAAGCTAAACTTTTGGACCCTGCCTGTTCGAAAAGGAATAAGAACTTGTAAAAAATACTTAAAGATTCTTTCGGGAAGCCAAAATCCAGGATTTAAATAAAAAATAAAAATCTTCAGGAAATGCATTACGCTAACCGCGGGTGTATTTACGGCACGATTAGATAATATAAAATCATAAAGTTACGTAAGATACAAGCCATTAAAGTATGGGGAGAAATTCAAAATTCCTCTAAATTGAAAAAGAAAAGGTTTTTTAGGCTTTTCTTAAGAAGGCCTAAAATAAAGGTGAAATAAGTTTTAGCGAAATTTTGTTAAATAAAAAAGTTAATGTTAATCCACTAAGTTCAAATGATAAAAAAGTAGGTTAAAAAGAAAGTTTTTTAAATTCTAAAAAAAACAAGTTTGAGAAATGATAAACATAATTTATAATTAAGAAGAAAAACTTGAAAAATGATAAAAGGAAAAAGGTGATAGAATTTGCACCTTTACAGCAAAATAAAAAGTTAAACTTAAATTTTTATTAACTCAAAATGGTAAATAGTATGTAAATAACATCGTTATGTAAAATTAATCCAGTATTTGAAATATGTTTCGGGAATAAAGTATAACCCCAGTTTGAAAAAAATCGTTAAACTCCCTAACCCCACAGCAAGACAACCAGAGGCAGGAACGAAGTGAAAATCCGGCTAGTTAACAGAAACCAATAGACAAAAAGAAGTGTAAACGAAAAACCGGGAAAAAGAAAAGACTTTTCCAAGAAAAATCACCGCGGAAAAACGCGTGCGGGTCGTGTACGCGAACCAAGAGTTGTACGAACGTCACTCGAGTTCGTGTATACAGAAGACAACGAGCTGAATCCAAAAATGTCACTCTCATGGAAATCGGGAAAACCCTGGAGGAGTTACGGAGGAAAAGGATTTTCCATAGCCTAAACTGCGGGAAGCGAGATAAGGACTCGAAACAGCAGAGGGGCTGGCCAAAGATGAGACGGCTGGAGGGGGAGCAGGTCTACCAGCATACGAAAGTGGGCGTACTCCAAAAACAAAAGGAAAATTACCGAAAACAATGGCTAAATCAAGTTTAAAAATAATGGAAAAATTAAAATAAAATTCAGGATAAAAAATAACATAGACTAGAAGTTTAAGATTGTCGAAAAACGAAATTTAAAGCTTTGTAGTAATACAGTGATAGAAAGCTTAAGTTGGCAGGGAAGTAGTGCCGAAAAAGCCTATATAAACGATTGCTCGGGGAAACTCGAGGGCCTTCACATTTTTACGACGTAACTAGACACATCGGGCCTTATTACTTTTACGATGTAACTAGACACATCGTGCCTTATTCGTTCTGCGATGTAATTAGACGCATCAGGAGCTGTTGGTTTTTTATAAGATACTATAGCATGCAAGAAGCTAAGTATTTTCTGTGTTAACCTTATAAATTGTATAACAAGTGAGAAGATACGTCGTTGCGGTTTTCACCTGGAATGCAGCAATAGACACCGCCTTAACCTACAAGAACTTCAGTGGCAACTTAGTCAATACAAAGTTGGCCTAACTTGGAATATTCTGGAGGAGGAACATAGCCTGCAAGACAGCTGATACATGGAGTGATTCGTATAGCTTCCAGACAGGACTCCAGGACACCACCAGGCGACCACTAGGACATGCAACTGTAACTTCGAGGGAATAACCGAACCGGGATTGCAGACACGACATCACCACATCCATCTTTAAGAAGCCATCCATCCTTCATCCAGACAACCCTACAGGACTCCATCTTCACCAACGAGACAACTTAACCAGCACGCAGAGCATCTGTAGCCTGCCATCGCTAAACAACGTGCGCGGACGTCACATCAAACGTCGCGACGCCTGGACAAGTGTGAAAAGGTCGGTAGAAGCGTAAAATACGTTAGTCCCTGTTAAAATTTGCCTGAAGTAAATTCAAATAAATTTATTTTAAATACTGGGTTACTTAGGATGTTAGATTAGGTAAAATATTTGTATTATAAATTAAAAAAGTAAATTCATTAAATCATAAATTCAAATTAAATCTTTCATTAAAATATTAATTAAATTAAATTGAGTATAAAATATTAAAATAAAATATAGTTAGGTAAAAGATTAGTTCTGCCTTATAGTTTAAGAAATTATTATTTAAATTGAAAAGAGATTTATTATTTTTTAGTTGTTGGAAAAAGATAAATCCAAGAAGTGTTTTCTGTTTAGAATTTCGAAAAAAGGAGTTATTAAAATTTTATTTGCTTTATAAAAAAGTTATTATTTACAAAAACACCTAGTAGTCAAATATCCCAATAGTTTATGAGTTATAGATTAAGAATTGATACAGTGAAATTTCATAAAATATTTGCAAGCACAAATAAGCCATTTACAAGGTTAGTTTCAGTGTCCTCACTACTCAGAGGTTTACAAAAAGTAAAATTATTATCTTGTGTTCTAACTGAGCTAGATTTAAAAATAAATTACTGGAAGTATAACGTAAATTTTTTTTTATTCGGGATATTCAGCAAACTAAAGATTCGACACATAGTTATTTCACCTAGGCCAAACAAAGCGAGATTGCCTATAAGACTTCCAGTAGGTGGAAATAACTTATTCTCCAACGAAAAATTATCCAAGAGGGAATCTGTTGTAGAATTAGAATTCTCAAAACGGAGATTCGTTGTAATATATATATATACATATATAAAGATGTATTCAAATACTTTTAGGCTCAGAATATATATGTGAATTTTAATGACACCCCAAAACGTGTACTGGAGACCATGATCGGTGCTCATTCGCTACTCCCGACCTTAGGTCTTACCATAAGGGTCACTGCAATAGCTCATTTTCCTATGAAAATTCACTAAAGATACATTACTGTTTTTCATTTATGGGCTGCCTAGTTGTTCTCTGCTATATGTAATTGTACTGATAGGTCGAAAACATTTAAAAATTCTATTGTTCTTTACACGGCCGTTTTAAAACGAGCCTTTACGCAAAGGCTGCTCTTGTCCAGTATGGCTTCAGGTGCTCCTATGAGTCCTTTTGTCTGGATAGCTTGGTGTTGGTCTCTAGGGTAAACTCAGCGTTCCCACTTTTCCAAAATTATTTGCTTTTGGTTTTCAAATATGTTTCCTGCTGTCCTGCTTGTATTAACGAAAACTTAAGTTGTAGTACTTAAGTTGTTTTTATATTTATTTAAAACTTTGTGACGTGTATTTCGCGGCAGCGTTGCCGCGCTATAACAGTCACCGTAGGTTGTGCCGGAATTTACTCTAATCGGGCTGGGTTTCGTTCCAGGGGTCCGGCAAACTAGAATTTCGGGAAAGGTTTCTGGCTCAGATTTGTTGGGCGTTCAGGAGCGAAACAAAAGTTTTACACTCTACCCTTCATAGCTCATCACTGCCAAAAGCTCCTTTCCGGGATAGGCCGGAGGGAAAATATCTTCCCTGATAGCTACCCTTCTGGGTCGTGCTACGACGCGGCACAGAGAACCGGACTGGGATTAATTCCCGATTATCGCGGTTCAAAAGGACGAGGGTGGCTGAATATTCTCCAGCTAGGAACGGGTAAGCTGAATATTCTCCAGCACGGATCGGGTGGCTGAATATTCTCCAGCTAGGAACGGGAGCTGAATATTCTCCAGCGAGGAACGGGTGGCCGAATATTCTCCAGCTAGGAACGGTGAGCTGAATATTCTCCAGCTAGGACCGGGTAATGGGGATTAAGTTACAACTAGAAATAGGCTATTGACTTAATCCCGAATTCCATATGGAACTCTAGGGAACTACGTAACTACTAACAAGCTTATTATACCTTACTCTAGAAGTTAATACAATCTTACTTTACTATATTAGTATTTAAGTATTAGTCTACAGGTACGAGCTTACAGGTTAGTATACAGTAACACGGCCCTAGTTCCTTAATATGACTTAGAGGTACCTTATCGTACAGAATTATAAAGTTCGGAGGAACGGGTGCCTGAATATTCTCCAGGTAGGACGGGTAGCTGAATATTCTCCAGCGAGGAACGGGTGGCTGAATATTCTCCAGCGAGGAACGGGTAGCTGAATATTCTCCAGCTAGGAACGGGTAGCTGAATATTCTCCAGC
>JAGFPH010011505.1:12252-23601 GCA_018207615.1 Philaenus spumarius
GCTAACAAAAGCACTTCCGAGTACCTAGCACTCGCACAGCAGGTGTTAAGAAACCAAGGAGGGTCTTGAGATCAACACCACTGATCTCTTCTGGGCTAACAAAAGCACTTCCGAGTACCTAGCACTCGCACAGCAGGTGTTAAGAAACCAAGGAGGGTCTTGAGATCTGTAACACTAACGGCCATGTCACAGAGAAAATATAAAATAAGAAATAATCAGCTGTTTCCTATAGTGTCTAAAAGCACAGAGGTTTGGTCTAAATGAATAAATGACGCAATACTTAAATAATATTAACCATTTATAATTTTTATATATACATTTCTTAATGACGCAAAATAATTACAGTGGAATCATTTTTTTTATAAATGAATAATAGAATATAAAAGCAGACTGTAAAAGTAGGTAATATAAAAGCAGACTTAAAAAACATATTAATATATGAACGTATGTAAAATGTGAAAATTATATAAAAACTTTGTTTCAATGAGTAGTGCGTTATAAGCGAACAATATAAAGCAGCAGTTGAAATTATAAACAGTTCAATAAATAAAAAAAATAGTAACAGGACATAACACAATTCGATATGTATCGAGATCTTAGTATGATAACATATACAGTGATCATGGAAGCAATAAAAAGAGAGAGAGGGAAACAACTTGTGTACGTGACTGGAGACAGGTTTTCAGCGAGAGGGAACGCGACAGTACGTTCTGGAAACACTTACACTTCTAACAAGATGGCGTAACAGTTCATGTGAGTTGCACAAAGCCGGCGAGTAATAGTACACGAAAAATGTAGTTTTTCTTATAAAATGGTGACAAGTCTAGTCCCAAACTAAAGCAAATGTACCTTTGAGTTGGTGTTGTTATAAAAAATTGAATTGATCATGTAAACTGAGTGTTTTTCGACATATAACTTTTCCATGTGCTTCGGCGGGATGGTGTAAGATAGGCTTCAGAAGTGAATTGTGTTAACGACGAAAAAACCTAGGTAAAGAACAGTGCAACGAGTGAAACTGTAAGTAATAATGGCCATAGGACATATTTTTTAGTCTGCAGATATAAAAATTTTTCATTTTACTAAAAACTAACTTCTTTTGATTTCTATTGCGTCATAGCTTAAGATATGGATGACGAAACTTTGTATAATTGTAAATAATTCTTTGATTTGTTTGTATATTTGTATCATTATGTTGATATCTTTTAATTGCTGTAAATATTAATTTTTCATTATGTTTGAGTAAACAACAGTTGTCTTGCCACGATGCCTTGAATTTCTTTATATAGCCACAAATGTCCATTTAGCTAGTACTTTGATAGCCAGGTATCCACCCCTGAGAAAATCAAATTAATTAACAAATATTTCTCAGTGATTAATAATTATAAGTAGATATATGCAAACAGAGCATAAGTGAGGTTATATGTGGATTATCGCAAATATTATGATTATTATTTTTTTTATTAAGATTATGGGAGTTAAGTGAAGGTGATTTTTAAGGTTTTAAAAGTAAGGTGAGTTGAAGTAAGGTGAAACATATGATATTGTTCTACGTTGAAGTTGGGAGAAAGATGTTATGGAGAGTTTAGGTGGGTGGTGATTATTATTATTAAAGTAAGGCAATAGGCCTAGGAGGTATATAAGTGATTTTAAGTATTACATGAGCGACGACTTTTGTTTTTAAGGTGAATAAGTGAAGGAGGTGATGGAGAGATATTAATGATTATTAGATAATCCACATATAGCATTTTTATTTTGATTTAAAACATTTTTTTTTAACTTCTGAACTTTTTACCGAACCTCATTTTTTTTTACACAGTATAAATTTATTTATTCATTTACGGTATTTTTATTTTTGCAACGCCTATCGTTGCAAAATGGCTTTCCCAACGTGGGGCCGAATAGCAAAAGAAGCTATACTTTTTTATTTTTTGTAACCATAAGTTACAAAATGGCTTTCCCAACGTGGGGCTGATAAACGAAAGAAGCTATAATTTCATTTTTTTGCAACGCTTTAAGTTACAAAATGGCTTTCCCAATGTGGGACTAAAAAACAAAACAAGCCATATTTTTATTTTTTGTAACCTTCCGTTACAGATCAACACCACTGATCTCTTCTGGGCTAACAAAAGCACTTCCGAGTACCTAGCACTCGCACAGCAGGTGTTCAATCCGAAGGGAGCAGAATAGACAGGAGTCTTCCGTGTCAGTCCCATTTTTTTGAGGTGGTACTTGGCTTATAGTAAATAGGAACTTACAAATTTATCTGCCCCTGTCAGCTGAACTGAAATGGATTTTATCCATTTATTAAGTGCTCTCATGCATCTATAAAAAATGTAATTGCTATTTGCTAATTTTAATGTAACTTTATTAGATAATTTGTTTACTGCAAACTTTGTAACGTACCTAAAATAAAATCAATTGTTAAAATGTATTTATTTTTTTATTAAATCAAGAAACTTCATCTGTGAGAAAGTTATGAGATGTATGTGATTAGCAAACCCAATAAAAAATTGTGAGATATCTTGAGTGCAACTAAGAGATTGATTTGGACATCGTCTCACTAAAAAGCAGGACTTAGGCCGGCCATCTTGTATAAATAGTTCAAATCCACATTACCTCATGGTTTAATCATGGATTAATATTGTATGTAGTTAATTCATACAAAAAAGCTAAAACAGTGTTATACAATGTGTGAAAAACTTTTTGGAATTTAATTTACATACCTTTACTCCACTACAAAACTAAAAGAAATATCCTACTTTGAAGAGATTAAAAATAAAAGTGCTTTGGAATGAGCCATAGATGATCATTTTGAGATGCATAATGACAGCAGTAAATGCACAGAAGTTTAACATCATCTTATGAACTAAAGACACAACCATCTTCATAATGACCTTTTTGGCAAACACATACAAAACTACTTGATTATTATTATATTTTATGTTTCAGTTAAAGAATGAAAAAGATTACTATTCACTTTTAAAGTCGTGTCACTTAACTTCAGCACTGGAAGCTCAACGGCAAATCTTGTATATAGCACGAACTTCGAATAGACAATGTTTGCTTCAAGCAAAAGAAAAGCAGATGCAACAAACAAAAATAACTAACGTTGAAAATCCTGATGAAATAGAAAAAACATATCCACATGATATCAACATTACAACAGTAAGTACCGTGACAATTTACATACATTTTTTGATGACCTTGTCTTAGTGAGGTGCAATTAAGAGATATTAAAATATACACATGGCCCAAAACAAAAAACACTGAAGCTTATCATCATAAATATGATATGAGTCTAAGCCAGCTGATCATGTTGGCTATTGTTGTCATAGCCAATACTATTGTTTAGTGAATGGATAATTAAAATTATATTAACTCTTTCAGTACCAGACATTTTCCTTTTTGAGTATGCTAGAAGCGCCAGCTATAGCAGTATATTATTATCATGAAGAGCCAGGCAAAAATTGGCAAATTTTTAAGCTGTTTTTAAAAACTATCATGT
Source organism: Philaenus spumarius (assembly GCA_018207615.1). NCBI lineage: Eukaryota > Metazoa > Arthropoda > Insecta > Hemiptera > Aphrophoridae > Philaenus > Philaenus spumarius. Next base: position 15,758 of record JAGFPH010011505.1, read on the forward strand.
CAATGTTTTTTATTAATGAAATGATACTATTTACTTTTTTTGTTCATAAAATATACTGGTAAATTATTTTTAAAACTTACTATAAAATGCAGACAAAACATTCTAGTAAAAATATGTACTTTTGAGATGAACTTTCCTGTTCGATCCAATAATTTCACCAGTAAACAATTCCTCCCACATTAAATGTAGTAGTTTTTCAATGTACTATATAGTTTTGCCTACACATAAAACACCTACCTTCAAAAATAAAGTTTTTATACTAAGTTTTGCAAAAATTGTAAATTTAGATTTTCACTCATGTCACCAAAAACTATGATGTGCACATTAGATGAACTGTCACTAGGCCTATTTTGTAAATAAAACTGTCATTAGCTTAAAAAAACACAAAATTAGAACTAACTTATCGCCTATTATTACGTTTTTTAGGGCCCAAATTGTTAATAAAGAGGTAAAGTGTCCTCTGGCATGCATATTTTTCATCGCACGTTTTACTATCGCTAATTGAAAAGAAAGATTGTTCCTTTCTAAATACAATTATCACAAATTTTATACTATTGTACAGGTTTAAAAAATTTGTATTATGTGTCCATTTAGTCGGCCATTGCCCTTTCATGCACATCTTAGTGATAGGGGATTAGTCGGACTTTGGCTCATCTTGTACATTTTGTAATGTCTTAGTAGGATTTTGGCACTGAAATGGTTAATAACATTAAAAACCAATTTATTGTGGAAGCTATTTGAATTGGCCATGAAAATGAGCCTAGCCTAATGCAAGTTGCAAATGAATTCCAGGAGCGTTTTTAACTACCTGCATTAAAGGAATATTATAATACACTCAATCACTCAATCACCGAAGAAGGTAATGTTCTCAGTTGTAATAAAATTCCGTTCAACTGGAAGGCTACTTTCACAAAGTTAAGGTTGTACTGGCCGCCTAGTTACCATAACAATAACAACTAATGAAAATCAAGGACGACTACTTCATCAAAAAGTAATCACAAAGAAGACTTCAATGAACATTGGCCAGACATCTGTGAGGTGTATGTTTAATCTCTTGGTGGGTTTCCTTACAAGTTGTAGATTATTTAAAACAATGCAGATGCAAGGTGTGATAACCATTTGATCTAATATGACCGATAGACTGATACATTGATACCAGGCAGTGTCAAGTTTGAAAACGATCTGACTTGTCAGTCAGCTTCCAGATCCCCTAGTGTGAGGTCAAGTTTACCGTATCTGTCATGCATCATAGATTTCAGAAAACGCATTAACATTAAGTTTTGTTTCAAGTTGAAAAAATATACCAAAGAAGCTCATGAAATGTTAAAATCAGTGTACGGTGAAGTGGTAACTCTGAAGACTGTTTACAAATGGTATGAGCGATTTAAAAGCAGAAATGAGTTGGTTGAAGGTGGTCGGGACATACTCCGACCGACCTCAAAAACAGATAAAAACGTGCAGTAAGTGGCCAAATTGAATCGTTCAAAGAGGCGAATTACTACTCAAGAGCTTACTGAAGAACTTGAACATCTCGTACAGGTCCATGCAAAGCATTTAACTAATAATTTGCAAATGAGACGAGTGAGTGCAAAATTTGTTCCCAGACTTTTGACTGATGAACAGAAGGAAAGCAGTGTCTTAGATTGCATGAAATTGAAAGATCTACATGCAGATCTGGACTTCATGGCCAAAATTGTAACTGGAGATGAAAATTGGGTCTATGGCTAGAACCCTGAGACAAAAATTCAGAGTTCTCAATGGAAAACCAGTAACTCCCCTCGGCTTAAAAAGACACGTCAGTAAAAGTCGAACATCAAGGTCATGCTCATTATTTTTTTCGATAGTAAGGGCATGGTGCGATCAAAGTTTGTTTCAAGGAGAACAACTGTAAACTCCAAATTTTACAAGGGGGTACTGAAACATTTGCGGAACGATGTACGAAAAGAAAGAGACCCGAAAAAGGAGTCTCCATCATAACAACGCGCAGTGCCACAAGTTGCTTTTGAGGTTCAGGCCGGAAAAAGTGTTGCTGTCTATCTAAATCTGCCTTACTCATCAAATTTAGCACCATGCGACTTCTGGCTCTTCCCAAAAATAAAGAATGTGCTAAAAGGGAAACGTTTTGACACCATTCCCAATATTGAGGTGGCCACCACCCAGCAGCTGAAAGCCCTTCTGAAAGTAGTCATGGATTCAACATTGGGACATGTGCATCGCTTGCCAAAGACAGTAGTTTGAAGGAGATTATTTCAAATTTTGTGTAAGCTTATTACTTTGTTTGTACAAAATTATTCACAGTACTTTTTTATCACACCTCATAACTGTGCAAGGTTAAAATTTTGTTTTACCATATTAACAATGGGATTGGATATTTTGGAATTTTTATCTAATATGTGGTTTTCTAATGAATGTTACATTTATACAAATGAATTTATTAACAAACAACTCGGGTTCTTGGTTTCATTTGATCAGATATAAACCACTCCACAGTTAACTTGAAACTCTCTGGTATGCAGTATTTGGAAATAGTATTCTAAGTCCTTACTCATTTTAAAGCGATTGGTATGCGCGGTCTGATCAAATGGGCTGCACGTTCTCCAGACCTTACGCCGATGGATTTCTTCCATGAGGGGTCACTCAAAAGGGGTTTACATTAGAAAATTTTGAGTTGCCCAGAAATCCCCCATTTTTGCGGGTTCTCAAAATTTTAAATATTACCAAAAGAGACAACTTCTTTATTTAATATCATTTCTTCAAGAGTCGTTTCAGTTTTTAAGTCACCAAAGGTGAAATTAAAACTCCAAAAGTCTTAGACGCCAGGTTTCAAGAACGAGTTGTATTCAAAACTTTGACAAGCTGCCATTTTGGATAGAAACAAGTTAGAGACCTCCAACCTCCACCATTCGCCTATTTTTTTAGAGCTCTTTAAAATGAGGGGTCACTCAAAAGGGGTTTACATTTGAAAATTTTGAGTTGCCCCCAAAATCCCCCATTTTTGGGGATACTCAAAATTTCCGATAACGTCAAAAGATACTTTGGGTTAAGTTAGTATCGTTCCCCAAAAGATATTTGTTTGTTTTAACAAGCAAAATAATAAAGGAGGGGGACGGACTTTTTTTACAGACAGTATATGAAATAAGGAACAAGTTTTATTAGTGACTTAAAATTATTCTGCTGAGCATGAAACTTGGAGATCAGAGGAGGTTTCATCAGGACTAGGTATTAGCCATATAGGAGGGAACCACTTAGATTCATTCACAGCATCTTTGGAAACCGTGTGATATGCCATCGAACCGACATTTCATGGTCCTTTAACTCCACTGATCTTAAACCACCTGATACATACTTATAAGGATTCTAAAAGAAACGATTTTTGCACAACAACCATTGACAACCAGTTATATGTCGTGAAAAAAAAACAGAATATCCTACATTAAAAAACTTTCATTCTCGTATGAAAATCTAAAAAAATTGCTACTTCCGGTCATAAAACGTGCTTACAGTTGTTGGATTTTTTGGCTAACGAATTCGTCCGAGCGACGTAGACAATCAACGCGTGTACCAAATTTTTAACAAATCGGATTTAAAATGTGGCCTTTAGAAGTGTGAACACATATACATATAACAATTTTAATGTCACCCCAAAACATGGTCTGGGGACCATGATCGGTGCTCATTTACTACTCCCGACCTTAAGTCTTACCATAAGGATTACTGCAATAGCTTACCTTAATTTATGGATTTTTTTTTTTTTTTTTTTTTTGGTTTTTAAAGGCGAAAAACCTAGGTGGTTATCATCGCCTGGATAACTAAGAGCATTCGTATAATGCTCATACTATCACACACACAGGTATAAAATTAAACTTTTATTTACTACAGACACTACACGATACAATTACAACGATAACAACAATAATTACATAATAACAACTTGTCACAGGGCTGTAAAGGGCCCTGTAACATAACAATGAATAAAACTCTAATTAAAATAACAAGTAATAAATCTAAACATGGTATTTAAATTTCGTAAGTAAATGTATATTGTTTTTAAATTTTTCCAATTACATTCAACCGATGGAGGAATGCTAGCACCATATTAATGGTTTGGGAGTCGTCACCCAGCATCCTCTGAATGCAATTTGGTAGGCAAAACCTCTTCCGAACATATTTCAGCTTTTCACAATCTAAAAGTATATGTTTAATAGAAAGAAGGTTTAAGCAGTAAGGACAAAGCGGCGGAATCCCCCCGACGCATCAGAAACCCATGAGTTAACCCAGAGTGGCCAATGCGTAGGCGAGAAACCACCACTTCCTCTCGACGGCTTTGGCGGTTTGACGATATCCATGGCCGAACGGTATCTTTAATTTGGCGGAGTTTATTTCCTTGTACTGCTACCCACTCTTCTTCCCACTGTCTAAACAGGGTTTGTTTTAAAGAGGACATAAAGTCGGACGACATTACTCTATTCACGCTAGGCTGTAAGAAAGTGGCTTCCTTAGCAGCTAGGTCTGCTTTAGTGTTTCCATGTATACCGGCGTGACCCGGAACCCAGCAAAACGACACTCCCACGCCTCGTAGCCAAAGTCTATGCGTGGAGCACAGAATATCTTTGACCAAAGAGTTAGGAGAGTACATATTTTGAATGGACTCAAGTGCACTTCTTGAGTCTGAACATATAAGAAGGTGCTCCGGTGTTGGTAGAACAATATTGAGTGCCTTGAGTATTGCAAAAAGTTCTGCTGTATATACGGAAGAGGAAGATGGTAATCCATAAATAAAGCTGTTTCCTGACAGAACAAATGCGCATCCGACTCTATTGTCCAGTTTGGAACCATCAGTGAAAATAATATGACTTGATGGGTAACGTTTGCATATGGATATAAATTCCTGACGGTAAACAACATCAAGTGTTGTTTGTTTTAGATACCTAGACAATGAGAGATCAACATGAGGTTTTCTAATCGACCATGGAGCGACAAAACATGGTGTATTTTCGTATATAGGAGGTAGTGCTACCCCCAGATTATTAAGGATACGGATGGTTCTGATCCCAAAGGGAGCAGTGGATTGTTTACGGAATTCGTACTGTGCAAATAATGGATTGTTAAATACAATATGATATGAAGGGTGCAAAGGTTTGGAGCGCAAATTACACATATATGACAGTTGTAGCTGTTGTCTGCGTCGCGTGAGCGATGGCTCACCCGTTTCAACAAGCAGACTACTAATGGGACTAGAACGAAAAGCTCCGGATGCTAGACGGAGAGCAGTGTTATGAACGGAATCAATCTTTTTAAGAACCGATAATCTGGCTGACGAATAGACTATGGACCCATAGTCAATTCGTGATCGAATAAGAGCTCGGTAAAAACGCAGCATGCAGGTTCTATCGGCTCCCCAATGAGAACCGCTTAAAACCCGTATCATATCTAAGATCTTGATGCAGCGTGATTTTAAATTTGTCACATGCGAGTTCCAAGAGAGTCTATGGTCGAATATAAGACCTAGAAATGTGACAGTGTTATCGGAGTGAAGTTGAGTTCCGTTTAGGTATAAAATGGGACTAAAATGTTGTCTGCGACGAGTAAACGCTATGCATCTAGTTTTAGCAGCGGAAAACTTAAATCCTGTCTGGTTGGACCATGTTTGTAATTTGTTGATCGTTAATTGCAATGTTCTTTCTGCGGTTGCCGTGTTTCTGGTTGCCACGTAGATGGCAAAATCATCAACAAAAAGAGAACAGTGGACAGGTAATCGGACATTAGCAGTGATGCTATTAATAGCAACTGCAAATAATGTGACGCTAAGTACGCTGCCTTGAGGGACACCATTCTCTAAATAAAATCGATCTGATAAGGTAGATCCAAGACGCACCCTAAAATATCGATTAGACAGGAAGTTTTTAATAAATTCTAGGATTCTCCCATGAATACCCCAAGATTGTAATGTATTTAGAATTCCTCTTCTCCAAGCCGTATCATATGCCTTTTCAAGATCGAAAAACACCGCAACAAGTGTCTGCCGAAGAAGAAAGGCATTTTGAATGGCCGACTCTAACAAAACCAGTTGATCGATAGATGATCTTCCCTGTCGGAAACCACACTGTTCTTTACAGATCAGTTGGTTACTTTCAAGGTACCATACAAGTCGCCGATTGACCATCTTCTCCACCAGTTTACATAGAACGCTGGTGAGAGAGATAGGACGATAACTACTTGGATCTGTTTTGTCTTTACCTGGTTTTAATAAAGGAATTACTATGGCCTCCAACCAAGAATCAGGAAAGACATACTCATTCCATATACGATTGTATATTTGGAGAAGAGCTGCCCTACCCGACTCTGGAATGTGTTTAATCATAGAATATACAATATTATCGGGTCCAGGAGCTGAATCCGTAGCCGACAATAAGGCAGATTCTAATTCATCCATTGTAAATGGGTCATTTAACGCAGAATCCTGCGATATGCCGATAGTGAATGGCATGGCCTCTTGAGCGGTTTTATACTTACGAAAAGCATCATTATACCTAGCTGTTGAAGAGAACCTAGAAAAGGATGAGCCCAAAATGCTTACAATTTTATGGCTGTCTGTAGTCAATATCCCATCCTGCTGCATCAGTCCAACCAAAGGAGCAGAGGAAACATGGCCACACACAGAACGTAACTTCTTCCACACTGTTGATGTGGGAGTCGTTCTGGTTATTGTACCGATATAATGGGTCCAAGAATCTTTCCTACTCTGCCTGAATACTCTGCGAGCTTTGGCACGCAAGATTTTATAATTTTCCAGATTTTCTCCTGTCGGTATTCGATTAAAAGTCCTTAATGCTTTTCTTCGTAAGCGCAGAGCTTCTTTACATTTGTCGTTCCACCAAGGAACTGGTGGACGTTTTGGTCGTGTTGAAGTTTTTGGAATGTTAATTTCTGCTGCTGAAATAATGGAATCTGTAAACATATCAACTGTTTCATTTATAGAAATATGTTGATTATATTCCGGTAATGCAAATTGATTTGTAAAATCATTCCATAAGGCTTTGTTTATTATCCATCGAGGTGTCCGGTTGTTCAGAAAAGAGGAGTCGTTAAAGGAAATTTTTATAGGAGCATGGTCGCTGCCATACAATTCTGACATCACTGTCCACTCAAATCTTGTAGCTAGCGAAGGACTACAAAATGACAAGTCTACGACCGTCCAACCTCCTGTCGAAGCTGCTAAGTGTGTTAACGATCCGTCATTAAGTAAAAACAGATCTATATAATGGAAAAAATAATATAATGTTAAAATTGTACAGTAATGCAATATTCAACCTGTAATAAAATTACTTGACGCAAAACTAAAAAAATTATTTAAAATAAATTTACATATCAACTGAAATAACTAGATTTACAAATATCCTACATTTACTAAGTACAGTAATGCAAAAAACTAACCCTTCTTTAAAATTTTTATAAAAGGTTTTCTACTTTGAACAATAGGCTAGAATATTACAAATACACAGATAAACTTGGTAAAACTAATAAAATCTTGTAAAACAATGAGTGAATATGTGCTCTTACAATAAATCCAATGTTAATGCTATATAAAAAATATATTAAATATAAGTTTTCCATATATATATACGTAACTTAAATATTAACTATTTAGAAAACTAACATAGGCTAGCATTAAAGAACAACAAATGAATAATTAACGACTAAACTCATAATATTTACATATCCAAGGGTGTGCAATGTTAATAGGTACTTTTCCATTACGTTCAATTCAAAAGACCACTGATTTGAACAAACAGCATATCTTAAATAAATTTACATATCAACTGAAGTAACTAGATTTACAAATA